>VYXC01006597.1:490423-540423 GCA_013397175.1 Platysteira castanea
CGCTGCCGCAAAACGAAATAAAATCTCTTTATTTCAGGTGTTTCTCGCATGATGGTAGACAGGTCGTCGAAGCCCAATGCGTGCCTTACTTGCCCAAGCGGCCCACAGGGCTGCCACCTCCCCCTGGCTGAAGTGGTAGCACCCACCCGGCTCGTCGGCGCCGAGGGGGCGGGCTCCCAGTGCAATGCATTATTCATGAGGGAGCCGGCCCACAGGCTCATTACCAGGCGGGCCGGGCCGGGGCGGTGCCTGTGACATCACCGTGACGGATGTTCCGGCTCTCTTAAGGGCGCCGCGGCGGCTCCGAGCCGGCAGCGGGGCGGGGGCGGCCGGGGGTCGGCAGCAGCCTCGCTGAGGAGACCGGGTCGCCTGCCGTGTGGAGGTACCGGCGGCCTTCCCTCCTTCCCTCCCCGCCAGTGCCGGGCCCGGGAATGCCCCGCTCTCCCCCTGCGTTGCGGTGTAGCGGCTGGGGGGTCGGAAGGAGGTGTTGCTGTCCGGAGGCAGTGACCTGTCCGGGCGGATTCCTGATCTAGTGGATCCCTGTGGGTGCGACTGTAGGTGGGAAGGGCCGCTTTACCGGGGGTCCCAGTAAACGAAAAGGCAAAAGAAATCTTCGATAAAAATGGGCTCGTATCAAAAAGCTGCGACATTTTTAAAGCAGTACAGTGGCGTTGATGGCAAAGAAGAGAGCTTTATTATATAAATTAGCCATTCTGGGACTTATATAGTGATTTGCGATAGGTGGGTGTTTAACCTCTCCCCCCGCCTCCCAACACTTCGCCACAAAGATTATTAATTATCTTTGTCTCTTTAGCGTGCTGGGGTGGGGGTTCCCCTCTGCGCCGAGCCGGTGTCAGGGGAGATCCCGCAGACGGCCACCCCAGCCCCTGCCCACCGCCGGATCTTTCCCCTCCCCGGAGCGGCCGCAGCCGCCTCGCCTCATTCCTCCTCCTCCTGCCCCTTGCCGCCCGCTGTAGCCGGTTCGTCCGGCAGCGTGTCCGCCGGGTCGCCGCTGCCCTCCCTGTTTCCCCTCAGCGGCCGCTGCTGCGCATCATCAAAACATGCAGGATGAGTTGCTCCTGGGGGTGACACAGCAGCAGCAGCCAGGCAGCGAGAGGCTGGGCAGCAGCCCCGCGTCGGGACACCCCCCTCTCGGCCACCCCTCCTCTGACTTTAAACCCTGTCTCAGCCCCCACCAGGATTTAAACAAGCAGCAAGCGCAGCAACCACAGCCGCCGCCTCCTCAGCTGAGCCAGAAGAGGAAAGAGTTTAAGCAGCAGCTCAGCAGCCCAGCCCAGCTCGGCAGCAGCCACCCCCTGAATAACCACCACCCCCCAGACTATCATCACCACCCCCCTCAGCAGCAGCAGCAGCAGTTCAGCCACCCCACTGACAAGTACCAGCAGCAGGAGCACAGGCAACAGCAGCAGCTCCAGCTCCTCAGCGCTCACCCCCCGGAGCCGCCGCGGACGGGGGATCACCCGCACCACCGGCCCGTCGGCCCCGCCGAGCACCAGGGCGGCGCAGACAGGGGGGGTTCGGAGCGGCTCGCCCCTTCCTGCCCGGGGGGATCGGCGTCCGCGGACCCCAATGTGGGGGTGGCCGCCGCCTCCTGCGTGAATCCGCCTCCGTCTCCTCATCTGCAGGCGAGAGCCAAGCTGCCCCCCATGGAGTCCCCCCCGAACAGCCACTTACTGGGCAGCCCCGGGAACCTCCTGCCCGGCGGGCTCGGCTCTGGCTTCAGCAGCCTGCAAAGCCCGGAGATCCCCAGCCCCCATCACCAGAGCGGGGGCGGCTCCTCCTCGGCGGCTTCCCCTCCTCCTCCGCCGCTGCCCGGCTTCGGCACCCCCTGGTCGGTGCAGACCTCGTCGCCGCCTCCGCAGCAGACGCAGCAGCCTCCGGTCTCCAGCGGCGGCGGCGGGCAGATCAGCGCGATGCCGCCTCCGAGCCCGGAATCCGAGACCAGCTTCTACCCGGGGATCCCGTCATCGATCAACCCCGCTTTCTTNCGGGGCCGGCCAGGCCGGAGGGAGGGCACCTGCGCCCCCCGCCCGGTGCGGCGCCGGGCGGCCGGAGCGGTCGAGCCGGAGGGGGCTGCGGCCGCCCCGCGCCCGGCCACTCTCCCCGCCCGTTCTGGGTGGCAGGTGCCGGGGTAGCTCTTCTGGCACTCCTTGGTGCGCCGTCGCCTACCGAGGAACGCCAGGTTTTTTTCGGGACGAGAAGAGAGGGTTTGCTCTTTAAAAAAAGGGTGCAAACGGTCCTGTTGGTGTCTGTGAGTTTCGCCGTGAAAAGGCCCCCCTTGTCCCCCCGAGCCGCCCGCGGTGGGCGAGGTGTCCCCTGAACAATGAGCCTGACAGCTCCGGCCGGCGCCGCCCCCCCGGGCAGCCCCTTCCCCAGCCGGAGACCGGCCCTCGGGCGGGCTCGGTCGGACGGGCACGGGTCGCCGAGAGGAGGGTCAGATGCGAAAGTTGACACCGTGCTGCTTTTTCATGGGTTTTGACTGACATTGCTTGAATGTGTATCCGGGGACAGCGCAGTGTTTCAAGTTAGGGTAGTTCTGTGACCGATTTTAATCCGATTTTAATCGAGGGGTGTAATGATCCCGTGTTAAGATGGAAGTTTAGGTTATTTTACTGGAAAGAATATTATAAGAAATCAGCAAGAGGTAAATCCGTGTTAATATTACCAGCTGTTGCATTATAAGCCCATTTTGCTCCAGTAATTTGCTCAGTTATGAAAGGCTGAAGTTACAGAGGCCTCATCTTAAATTTTTTTCATTCTAGTATCAAATCCTGTCAGATTTAATTGGTGGAGATTCATTTGTATCAGAACTGGAATCTCACACTGTATGCCTGTTCAAGAACTGATTTCAATGCATTATGATTAGGAGCTAGTTGTCCTTAACATCTATAATAACCTTCTTCAAGCAAATTCCAAGCAATTCTCCAAGTGAGGTGTGCAGGAATTTTCTCTCACTCATAAGTTGTAGGTATACTTAAAGAGTGCCATGACAGCATAGCTAGCAATATTAGAGGCTTGTTAACATTTGGCATTATCTCGTAAGGTTTGTTTCACAATAGAGTGCCTGCCTCTCCCAAAATTCCAACACAAGTGTTCAAGTTTTACAACGTAATTATCTATAATTATGTAGAATAGCATGTTTTCCTGATCACTTGACCAAGAATGGCTTTAGTGGTTTTTTAGTTTATTTTCTGAAGGTGAAGGTGATGGGGATGTTGTTAGAATTTTATCTTTCTGTCTTCAGAAAGTTCTCTTTTACCTGATACATAACGTATTGACATGCTTTAAATTTTTAAGTTACTACAGTTGCAGCTTGAGGGTTGCTTACAGCTAAGCTTAGAGATAAAAGTACTGTGTTTTCACTTCACAGAACTGAATTTAGAATCACCACAAGCACCCGCATTCCATTTCTATGTTGCAGAAAAAACTTTTCCAAGAACAGTCAGATTTGAGACTACTAAAGATAAATACAGTTCTTCACTGCCAGTCATGCTCAGTGGGTCCACCTCTTGGTAATGTGACAACCACTATAGGTCACTTTTTAGAAGTTGTAGCTTAGGAATAAAAACTTAACCCTTTAAAAATGTTCTTTCTAAAAATTTTCATTTTCATATTAGAGAATATAGTGCACTTATTATTAAGTGTATTTATACACACTTATATAAAAGTGTATTTATGTAGGTGTAAGATATCATATCTAGATAGGAAAAAAAAAAAAAAAATCTAGACTACACCCTACAGAATCCTACAGACTCATTGCTCCAGAAATTACTTCATTCACTAACCCAGAAATATTTGAGCAGTGGCTTCAGAATAATGCATTTTAATGTGGAAATAAAGACAGCTCCTTCAAACAGATTCTCTGTACAGTAGTCAGTGCTCTTTTTGCTCTTATATGGTAATACTGAGACAATGATATTAAAAATACTGGGAGGGGGAATTGAATCTGCCATTTGAATTTTAATTTTTAAATTTCTACTCACTGTAGTGAAATACTCACTAAGTAGCAATAATTATTAGTAGAAATATTAATTTAATAATATTTTTTTAAAATCTTTTTGATATTCTTCAGTTACTTATGCGGAGAGGTCATCATACAGCACCAAGTAATGTATGATAAAAACTGCTCTCAGGGTTTTTCGTAACGCGGTTTTACACCCTGGAATTTTTCTTCTGCATAGCTTTAAAAATGCTACGAGGTACTAAAATGATAATCAAAATTGCCTGCACAAGTAGTGCAGTGTTTATTGGAGAGACTTATATGGGAGTAGGAATGACTTTTCTTTACCGAAGCTGTATTTTCTTCCTTGCCTCAGTAACTAATTTACATGTTATCAGGAGAGAGTGGTTCATAGAAATCTCTGCGCATTGCTTACTTGGTGGTTGGTTGTTTTGGGGTTTGGTTTTTTTTAAGTAGGAAAGCATTTAAAGTATTTTCAAAATAGTATAAATTAATCTTTCTTTTTCAGCCTCTTCTGAAGCAGTCACCCTGGAGCAATCAGAGCAGCGGCTGGAGCACAGGAAATATATCCTGGGGAGGAATGCATGGCAGAGACCATCGTAGAACTGGGAACATGGGAATTCCAGGAACTATGAACCAGATCTCTCCTTTGAAGAAGCCCTTTTCTGGTAATGTCATAGCTCCTCCTAAATTTACTCGCTCTACTCCATCACTGACACCAAAATCGTGGATTGAAGATAATGTTTTCCGAACTGACACCAACAGTAATACTCTCCTTCCTTTGCAGGTAAGGATGGTATACGTGGTGTGTTGATAGTGTTGCATAGCATTTTTACTTCATTCATTTTAAATGAGAATTAAACAGTGGTTGCAACCCTGATACTTGGTTTGAAAATTGTGTTTCTGTACTATTTGTAGTCGTAAATTGCAATTAATCCGCATGTGTTCAGTGTATTCAGCAATATATGATTCTCACAGTTGAATAAGAATATTGATTGTCAAGAAAGATACAAACTCTGGGCACTGATGAAGGAATGAAACATAGTATGTTTAGTCCAGCAAGTATTTTCAGCCTATGGTAATGCTTATATTCTTATAAATCCCTTCAAACCTCAGGATTTTTTTTTTTTGTTTGCTTGTCCTTGTACATAGGTTTTCTTACTTTTGTAGATGGTTCTCTAGTCTTTGTCATGTTCGTCTTTTACTGATATTATAGGCTGATGTTTGTGTGTGAGATCTTTTTCCTCCACATTTTGGTACCTTTTATGTTCTTGTTTTGTCTGGAAGCCCTGTGATTTAGAAATGTTAAACAGCAGGATATGTCTTAGAACTAAAGATCTGGATTCACCTCCTAAATTTTGCCAGTGACATTTTATGTGACTTTAAGTAAGTTGTTTAACTGCAGCCTCAGTAACTTCTTGATAAAATGTTATTTTCCCCATTGTTAGCTATATTAATTTAGTCGTTCCTTGTTAGCAGAGGCCTTTCATTTGTCATAATCGTGACCACATTTGAACTGTATTTGCATAAATGGCAATCTAATGCTTATGTAGCTGAAGTAGTGGGAAATCTCCTTTGGACCAGATTTCCCACTAGAGTTCTGTTTTTTCTTACCGTTTTTCTGGTGAATTTGGCACAGGAGGCCATGTCCTGACTCTATCCAGGTGCGCTCTGATACTTGTAGTGTTTTCAAAGCTAACGTGACTTTTGGACATGCCGAAGTTAGGCTCTATGTATATGCATTTTGACCTGAGAACATACTGCCCATACTCTGAAGACAGGTTCCATTAAGTAGCCTTGCTAGCTGAAATACCGTAGTTGAATAATCTTTAGTGTGGGTAGAGAGATGGGGGAAAAAATGCAGTATTCTTCAGGAACTGTGTTCTATTAAGTAAAACAGATTACAGATAGCTAATGCTTTGCAGTGCAGGGCAGCCAAAATAGTAGAAAGTAAACACTGAAATCTGTCCCAAAGATGTTAACCTAAGGGACAGATTGAAAAATATTAATGCCGTCATACACTGAAACTGCTGTGACATACACACTGGAATTTATATGCAGCTAAGCACAAGTTTTGAACGTATTTGCCCATGCAGTATTCCTTCCGAGTCCATATGACCAATACTTTGAATTTTCAGAAGCTTCTACAGCGGTTGTCTAATACAGATGAACTCATTTTATGTCTGAACAAGTGTCTTGTGTATTTAGGCTATCATCTAAACAACTTCTATGTAATAGGGTAGAAAAGAAATCCTTGCAATTTAACTTCTTAATAGCTTAATATTTCTGTGTAAGGGTTGGGAGATTTTTTTTTAAGTGATAATGTCAAAGTGAGAAGTTGGGCCTTCTCAACTGATGGTCCCACCTATAAGCACCAGACCCACCAATTAAATAGGACTGTTTGGATATATTTATGCCGTTCATCTGTCTGTGCTTAAATCTCCCTGACATGTACAAAGTCATAGTTGCAGAACACAGTAAAAATAAACCTCTTTGAAGGGTTGCAGTGTTATCTGCTGCTATTGTGGAAACACTAGATGTTTCCATAAATTACTTTGCTGCACTGAAATTGTGTTCTTATTTTTCAGTTAGTACACTATTGTTATATGACTAATTCCTTGTGATGACTTACATTTTTCAAGTCATAACGAGAAAAGTTAAACAGAGCTTGGAGCTTGTGCTTCTTTTCATCAGGACTTGTTGGCAATTGCAATGCTGTCAAACACCCATCTTGCTGATTTGTACTGTGCTTGTCTCCTTCCATAAAAGGCTGTGGTATTTAGATTGAGGATTCTTAAAGATACAGTAGCAATTTCAGAATATATTAAAAAACAGTACAATATGCATGTTTGCCATTTGGAAAGTCTAGCACAAACGCATTTATGTGTATGTAGAAGTTACCTATCTCTTCCAAGCTTCCACAGAGCAAACACATCTTAGCATGCATGTTGGATGCATACTGCATCATTCACAGTTTTGCAGAGTACTTCTTTCTCTGGGCTAACTGCGGTAGTAATTTTGTAAGGAAGGGGACAAAGCACCTCTCTTCCAAACTTTAGCTAGCTCAAACTTAGCAATTAAAAACAGCTTAGAAAAGCTAGTACTCTCAGGGACTAACTTTGTGTAGATCTTTGATGTTCAGCTACCATTTTTTTAAAATGTTGTATATTTTTCCAAAGTCCAGATAGCGTTCAGCATGTCAGCTGCTCATCCATTTTCTGAAAAATATGTACCTCATGCAAACAAGATAAACCACAGAGGAATTGTATGCAAGCTTGAAGCTTTGCCATTCCGTCAAACTTCTTTATTATTTGGTATTTGCATTGATGTATGGTCCCCAGAATGGAACTGACATCAATTCTTATGAAAAAAATATTGGTTGACATTAAACTAATATACTAGTGACAATGAGTGTCATTACTGATAACTGGGTAAACTATTACGAGTATTGCTTGTAGGGATGAAAGCAGATTTTCTGTACTTCTAGTTAAAACTAAAACATATCCCATGTGAAGTTGAATTCACAATGACCACATTAGTTGCAGGAAAGCTGCTTTTGCTTACAGAAGTTATGAAAGATCTCTTAGGATTTTTATAAAGTTCAGCAGTTTGTTTTGGTTTCAAGTGAAAATAATTAAACATCATGGCAACACTGATTTAAATGTGAGCAAATTAAGCCTACAGTCAGGTTTTTCTTACGTGCCATATGGCAAGAAGCTTTTTTGCCTTTCTCACGATTTTTAGATAAAACAAACTGCATCAAATAAAGTTCTTTCACAGACATAAAACCTGTAGACATAATTTTGTCCGAGTTCAGCCATGCTGCTTCCACCCTTATAGGTACTTCATAGAGGGAAGGGTTGTTGCCTTGTACTTGAATCATTAAAGGAACAGTTAGGAATCTTGTCAAGTATTGACACCGTACAACTTAAGCATTTAATTGAGGGGCCTATTTCTCTCTCCTTAGAGAGAATCTAGGTTCCTTATTTAGATAATCTTATTCTCTACAAGAACATACCTGGCACCACTGTCCTTACACAGCCCCTGGGATTCCACTTCAGGCACTTACATTGCATTTCAAGGAGTCAGATAATGTGAAATTCTCTTTTATTCCCTGACCTAAAGTACAAAAAAAACCCCAATTATAGGGTACAAAGCTGAAAATACATTTATAAACCTTTTGATACAAGTGGTTTTCCCCAAAAAACATGCTACAGGCATTTCTGTGGACAAAACGCAAGGACAGAGATCAGTGTTTTGTATATCCATTTTTTTTGATTTACATTTCTTGTATGAGGAAAATAATTAACTATTGATAAATTTTTGCTATTATTTCTTTTAAGAACTGCAGTATCCTGTTTTGATGACAGCTTAGCTTTTCTTACCATCTCGCAAATAATCTTACTAAAACATGTTAAAAATGTTTAATACTACACATCAACATTCAACTATTTATTCTAGTAAAAACACTGCATTCTATGAATAGGAATTTAATTTCTGTGTCTCTTTTGAATTAAGGAAATACACTGCGTGTCTGGGTGGTTTTCACCTTGATTTGTCCTTCCTGTTTGTTCAGACAAACAGTGTGTAATGTTCATGGTCCTAAAAGCTGAGTGTTCTTATTCTGTGTTTAAACATAGCTCTCCAGCTGCGGCTTGGTATGGTGAGGTAGCATCTTGCACAAATGCAGATTTTTCTTTTTCTATTTCTTTTTGAAATGTGCTCAAGTTTTTGAAGAAAGCAAATCACATGAAAAACAAAATGTGGTTTAAGATTGTATGTCACAACAGGTGTTAGTTTTAGATATTTAATTTAAGCTGCTGTCACGTTCTTCTGCCTTAGAATCACTTCCATTTGGAGGATTTCAAATTTTTGATATGACAGTTTTAGTACAATTCAATGCAGCTTGACATTTTCAATGGCTAATGTAGATGATATACATACCGGTGAATATTAGGTGAAGTGCAAGTTGCCAGGGTTGGATTCTTAATGCCATGTTTAGACTCCTAAATGTGTGGCCCATTTTTTCAGAAGTGCTGAGTATTTGGCAGCTGATATTAAACTTGAAGGCACTGAGATTATATAGCTGCAAAGTTTTCTTACTCTTCAGAGTAGTGTAATTGTCCAAACACTGATCTATAAGGCAGGCTTTACCAGTTTATTTTTTAATGAGGCTATGCTGGAACAGAACAGTTTCACGGTTTTTAATGCAGTGGATTGATTGCCTGGGACTGATTAAAATAACACACACAACCAGATATTTTGTTTGAGTACCATACTGGGGATATCTCTAATTGGGGAAAGCAGTCTACAGCCATGCTTTTAACTTCAGGATCACAACCTTTGAATAAATAGTGTTAGGAGCTGCCCAGATTTAACCATTCAAAGGAATCAATTAGAGGGAGGTTTGTGGGGCTTACCATACAAATGTTTTTATGACTTGATATGAACTAAGACTTTTCTCCTATTATTTAAATTTGCTTCAGTTACACAGTTCATTCTATTAATGCAATACAAAATCAGAATTAGGAAAATTCAACAAAATATTTAACAACCATGATAGGATAGTAGTGATATGTATGCTGAGTAGCTTATCTCACCTTGTTCTCTGAGTTAAAATGAATATGTTTTCACCTAAGATCCATCCAAAAGTACATTTGCTGTATGTGCTGATGTATTTGCATTCAATTACTCAAGACTGTATAGATATTTCTAGATGTAAGGCAGGGGTGTGAGAAACCAAAACTTGAATAACAACCTCCTTTTCAAATGTCTAAATGTCCCTTTGGTTACTTCATTGAAACTATTACTGTACAAATTTTCTAGATTTTCCTTGAAAGTCAAGATTTCCGAGACTTTAATCTCTGTATCTGGTGTCTGGTTGTTTCCAGGTTATGAATGCACATTCTTGAGCTGAAGTACTCCAGTAGTGGGATTTTTGTTCCTTTTAAAATGCTTACGTAGCTGGGAAGTAGGTGTGTCTCTGCCACAGGACCTGTTCTTGGTGCATTTTAGGCTCAATTTAGTTAGCTTACGTAGCTGATTGTGTCATTTTAACTTCAAACATTTTGTTGTCCAGTTGACCATTCATGGATGTCTACCAGACATCTTCAGTTCATTTTTACCACTAATGACACTGTGAAAAGTAACCAGGCAACTTTGTGTGTCTACTTTAAGCCTTCCTCCTTGTTTTTTTATAGAGCTAAAATTGTAGTTTCAGTAGATTTTCATATTAACTTTCTCATTTACACTGATTATGGTTTCAAAAAGGGGCTTATGATAATAGTATATCCTCACTAAAATGAGAATGACTTGAAGTTTAGATGTTAGCAGAGATATTTTAGAATACGTATGTAGGAATTGTTAGGTTATTACTGCTAGTATTAATACGGAATACTATATTCAGGTACTTTTTAAAGTGTGGATACTTTATTACTAAATCAGTTGTCTCTTTCTAGAAAGTCTTAAAGCACATTTTTATTTGGGTCAGGTTTAAGGTGAAAACAATGGAACTTGGTGAAAACAATGGAGCTTGTTAACATTTTAGTTTGGGAAGCAATTTTTAAAAGTTTTCTTTAATTTAGCTTTTAGCAAACTCAGTTGAAGGTCAAAGTTAGAGTTCTTTTTTGCTGCCAAGGAAGACTATACTTGAAATGGCTATAAGCTTTATGACTTTTGTCTTCAGCTCCCATGTCATGGTTCTACATTTCTTTAGAATATGAAGAGACATGTGAAGATCATATCTTAAAGATACTACCATTAACAGATTTTAATACCTACGTTAGCATTCTAATTTTTTACTTCAAGTAGTCCTCCAAATCAGTAGTTTAAGGCACGTGTTCAAAATTCAAAGTGTCAAACTTCTCAACTATGAACTAGTGTTTGTGGTTAAAAATTAACAGAACTATTCACCACTCAATAGGTTCAGTCCTTGTATTTGCTTTTTGCGTAAGTGACAATATATAAGCTTAGAGATATGACTGCAGTTTTGGCAAATGCTCAAACAGGATGATCTTTGCATAAATTGCATGGGTATATTTAGAAGTCCTAAATAGAATGTGCCTAGAAAAACTATTTGTTCGTCATTTTAGTACTGAAACTTGCTCTTCAGAGAAAGCTGCCCTCCTCCCATTTGTGCATATTCAGATGCATGGCTTGGGGACTACTTCTCATATGCACACTCTTCAGGTGTATTTTGCATGACATTGTCAGAAGCTCCTTCTAGCACTTGTATTCTGTAGGAAGGATACTTTGTGCTTCTACTGTTCCTAAAATAACTACCACTTTAGTGTAAACTTTCTTACATAGACAATTTTTTGCTTAACCATATCGCTCAGGCAGTTGTACCAATCTGCTGTAGAATTGCAGTTGCAGTTCTCATATGAGAAAGGTAGGTCAAGCAGGATTGAAGCATTTAAACAGTTAAAAGTAAAAAACTAGTCTGAGAATTTGTAGTGCTTGGGAGAAGTTAACTATCAGCTCTGAGGGAAAAAAGCTAGCATTACGTTGTGACATTCCACAGAGATACAGACCTGATTCAGCAAAAGTTCACTTGCTTCCTAGCACAGGACTGATGAGCCACAGAGTTGAAGGAAATGAAAAATATTTTACAGGAATTCAACCTTGACAAAAGGTGCTTTGGGAGTCAGGATGATAGAAAAGATGTATTAACATACATGCTTAGGTATCAGGGCCTTTTGCCCTACTGATTATCTTTAGTTTCATTATTTCGATGTGGTTGATAAGCAGTTGCCTTCCAAAACAATCTGAAACTATCTTTAAGACAATATGGAAATAGTTCTAATTTTTGGGACTACTTCCATGTTGTTTTAAAAGTAGGTCCAGGCTGTTTTAGAAGATAACTTCTTACCAGTTGTGTTGAAATAATGAAACTGAAGGTAATCGTAATTCTTGGGACTATTTCCACATGCATGGAGATCTGGAACAATCATGTTCAGTGATACTGTTTTTCATGCTTGCCCCAAAAATTGACCAAAACGATAGTGGAAGTTCTCTGATTCAGTAGTGCATGCTGTTGTAGAATTGTCCCCTTTCAACAGACCTTTCTAGAAAATACTTGCTGGTATGTGACCTGCCTTACTGAAATACTTTTAAGTTCTGCTTTGAAATTAGAGTTTCATATTTGCATAGATGATAACTGTTCTCTTGAAAGATATGGTATACATGGGAGCTCAAAGCAGTGTTGTAGCATTATAAAGTCGAGAGGCACAAAGATTTAAAATGAACCTTGTACCCAAAGAATGACCTATCTTTAGAGATAGTTAAATTTCAGATAATGTTGCTTTATAGCATGCAATTTATCAGTGTCATTTGCAACAGAGATTAAAATTTTGAAGCAGTGATTACCAAGATACTACCCAAACTCACAAGTGGGTAGCGTGCTGTGTAGGTAGTGGGATAGCAGAATGCAATTCCCATATTTAAATCCTGCTGTGCTTAACTGTATTCACAACGTTTTTATATTGTGCAGAGCCTGCCCGTTATATGTTTCCACTGCCCAAAATTAAGTAATACAATTCAAGGAAACAAACCACAAACTTTCTAAGGTGTAAAAAGGATGGAAAAGGCTTATTATTTCTTCTGCTTCTAGCAGAGCAAGACCTTTCACTTTAGATACACAGAACTTTCTAAATACAATGATGCAATGGTGAAGTTAGAACCATTGCATCATGTCACCCAGTGGAGCAGTTTACAAATAAATTGCAAACACATGTTACATGTTTTACTTTTCCATTTCTCTGTAAAATGTAGGACCAAGTAGCCAGTTTTAGGAATTAACCATGGTTGAGCCTTTTCTTACAGGCTCCTGCTCCACAGAGTGTCATTAAGTCTGTAAAAATGACCATTTCCCAGACAGTCATGTGTTACCTCAACACGTATGTATGTAACAGTGATAAATAAATAAAAAAATCTGTAAAGAGCCTGTAACAAAGGTAAAACACCATATACAGTTAAGTCTGGGTTTTACCAATTCTAGTTCTTTTCCCCTGTCATCTACAGAGGTAGCAAAGCATGTTTTGTCTTTACTCAGCACTGGTTTTTGCAAGAGCGCATACTACCTACCAGCTAGTGCCTTAAACTGACTTTAAGACTTCTTTAAAAACCCTGATGAGATACCTTTTGAATGCTAGGGGACAGTAGGGAACAGATCCAGCTTGGTCACTGCTCACACCTTCTATAGGCAGTAGGTTTGCTGTGGTGAGCAGGTTCTTTTCATTGTGCTATTGAGAAACAAACCTGTAAGGGCGTTGAAGCAGATTAGTCACTTCAGTTTCATTTTGGTGGTTCTCAGGGCAACTAAAGAATTAAATGAAAGCCAGCCAGTCCCAAAATAAAGGTTGCTGTGAACTAAAATAGTGCTGGTGACTTGTTGGCACTGAAACCAGGTTGAAGATTGCCTAACAAAGTGTCAGTGGCATTTGGTCTGGGATGTGGCAGGAGACAAGAGAAACCTTCTTCTTTAAATATATAATTAAAATTATCCAAGGGCTTCCAGAAATACTAACTTCATCAGATCTTTTTTTTCTAACAAATTCCTTACCCAACAGGAACCCATTACCTGTAATAGTTGTTTGAGGTAAAAAGAGATGGGGGGAAAAAAGGCTTCTCCCTCTTCATGCCAACATTGACTAAACTTTCTAAGAGATGAAAGTAAAACCCTAGTTTCATCATGGCAAATCTGATCGTAAGTCATAGTGTGTGATTCATAGAAAACTTCTGTTCCCAAGCTTGCTGTTGTACTCCTCCAGTGTCAGGAATACCTGCTTGCTGAGGAACGTAGTTTGAAATGAATCTATGGTTCTGCTGAACCATCATGGAATGTCACAGTGAGTGTGGGTCCTATACATTCTGTCCCCATTATATGCATACTCAGTGGATGGCTGCATCTTGAGGGATTTTCACCAGTCCTGGGATGTATGTGATGTATTTCATCCTACTCTGCTGAATTACTATACTGCAGACAGAAGACAACAGTAAAATTAAGGCATGATTATAGGATTTAAGTGCAGTACAGTCTAGGCAGAAGCCTTGGAAGTGGAAGAGATTATAGTTTTACACAAACTATTTTCAGTTTCTGAAAGGTATCCCAGAAAGACCAAAGAATTTAGAAGTCATCTTTTTTCTGTGTCTGTAGCTTGGGTGTATTGGAAAACATGGGAGAAAATGTCTTCAGTAAAACAAAATCAGTGAAAACATTTATAGTTCATTGCAATAACTTATATTACTGTCAGTGAAAATATTAGTAAAGACAGTATGGTAACTTCTTAATATTCATGTGTAAAAGAAATTGTCCTCTACATGGCTGATATTCCATTAGTAAGGTTTGTGACATTTCCTGTTCGTAGTTTAGCTTTAATTTTCCACCCTTTAACCATTAAGTGCTGACCATTTGTAACTCAAATCTTTGTAGCGAAGGCCCTGAAGCCGGCAAGTGCAGCCTCAGCAGGGGCTGGTGGTTCATGCCGGGCACTTGGCTAAGCGCCAAGAAAGAGCTCTCTTTTATATGACATGACTGTCCTTCTAGTCCTGTAGTTCCCCACCTTCTTCACTATCTTACTTGTGCATAAGATGAAATTGAACTCTTACAGACATTAGTGTCCTTCATTAGTCAGCCTAATGCATAACTGCTGTGGATCACTAGAACTGATTCAAGCAGTTCTGAAGGAAACAGGCAATCACAGGCTGTCAAATGTGTACACAGCCTTTGTTCACTCTGCATCACACAGAGTTCTTCACGCTGCATCTCTAGTTTTATATTTGAATGCTGTTAAAATTACTGTTAATAAAATCAGATTTTATTTTGTATCGTTGTCGCATCTCCAGAGTGTCTGAGTGGGCAGCTTTTAGAAGGGACCTGTGTTTTCCTTTCAAGTTTTTTGTTAAAAACTACAGAATTTGTATTCCAGTACTAAGGCTTTTGTTTTCTTTTAGGATCGAAATAGAATGTATGACAGTCTGAATATGCACTCTTTGGAAAACTCCCTTATTGACATTATGAGAGCAGAGCATGATCCACTTAAAGGTATGTTATTATGCTAAATAAAGAAAAAAGGGTCATCCATTCTGCATATTTGAATTAATACTGATTATTAATTTAGATTCTTGGTTCATATTAAAATGGTAAAAGAACTATTTTCTCACTTGAATGAAAGTCAAGCTGTCTTTTACTGAAAACATTGTTTCACAGTTACGTATAGCAAACCACCCCTAGTGCTGCCAGTTAACTTTTCCTTTCTCTGCAGTTGAAGCTGAAAGAAAACTTACGTCTGTTGATAAAATCAGGTTTTGTCCTTTAAATATTTTCAAATCTACTGGAGGATACTAATGCATCCAATCTGAAGAAGTCCAGAAATACAGTTGGCTTTAGAATGCTGGTTCCTCTTACTGTTCTGGGCTCTATTAAATCATTTGACCATGACAGTAAGCATATAGCTAGCACATGTGGGCTTCCATTTTAACTCCTCTGTTCATTGCACATTAACTCACTCTTGTGAATTCTGTTTTTTCATACTTTCTTAGATAACATTTACTATTGAGCATCGGGGCAGAGAACCCAAACCATTTTACTGATCAAATGTTACTTCATTTGTGGTGTTCTAATTAGACTTAACACAATCTAGTTTTAAAATTATCCAAGACTTCAGGCTTGCTTTGTAGAAATGAAATTTCTGTATTGAAGCAATTGAAAAATAAAACAAGTTTTTTTCAGCATTATTTACTCCCATCCATTCTCCATTTCTAGAGGTTCCTATACTTATTATATATTACATTAGCACAGAAGGGCCTGTTCTTCTAATTTGAAGGACAACTTGCTAGTCTGCTCCTAATTCTTGCAAGATCTGTGTAATCAATTGCGAGACCTGTAGCATTCAGGTAGCATTTAATAGTATTTTAAGATTTAAAATAGTTAGCCAAAAGTTTGGAGTTTTTTCCCAAGCTGAAAATCTCTACATAGCATCTGGAAGTATATAGCATTTACTTAAACAGTTAATTTTCCTTGACTTTAAAGTAAGTGGAAGCTGAAATTAAATTTTCTTAGGTGTTTCTAAATCTCATCTCTTCTTTCTTACTGCTTAGAGAGAACTAATTCCATTTTAGCAATTTTATCATTTAAGTCCATTATTAAATTCAGTTTCTGTCTATTCTACATGTTTGCAAACCATTATGAATTAACACAAAAGGTTTGAAACCTGTAAACAGCTAGCCCAGTGGTAACTGCTGTGTGCTAAAAGCATGCATATCTGATCAAAGACAAGGTGACCAGGTGTATCATTCCTGTTACAGAGCATTCTTGATTTGATTTACCACACTCAGGTGGTGACTAATATTCTTGCCTTCTCTGAAAGTTACTGTTAGGCATAAATGTAGAGAATGCAGATCTTCTACTGCAATGTACTGCCATTGGCACCTCTCACATTCCTGAAAATGAAAACCAGTCTGTTTCTTCTTTCTGTGTATGCTGACATGACAAATGGAAGTGGTTGCTCAGTTCCCCTGCCATCTCACTGTTTTAATTTTGGCTCTGTAATGCAGAAGAGATTTCAGAAGTACAGTGAGCATAGAAAATACCGATTTTTATTTTTATTCATCTCTTCATATTTCATTATGTTACAATAGATAAAAATTGTTGGTTCTTTCTGTTCTTCTTACTGAGAGCTTGGATTAAAAACACGAGAGACGTTGCTCTTCTTCAGACTTAGATATTTATTATTTCTTATCTATGTTACAGCTACACAGACTGTGCTTCTAAGTTAACAAGGTAGAAAATGGCCACAAAATTCTCCTTCCAAGGCCTTTTCAAGCCCAAACTATCCAATTATATAATGCCAACAAATTTATTTTTGCTTATAACCCAACAATCTATTAACCTGAGTTCTGCATTGCGGGATTTTCCATCCAATCACCAACAAACCCAAACTTGAGAAGAAGTAGTACTAACCACCACCCTAATTCCTCCATCTTGTTACCTGTATATATATTACTATATCCAAAAACCTAAAATTCTACATCTTCACCCAGTGATCTGGCACACTTCTATTAATTACACACTAACAATCTGGGTATTATCACATAGTTTTGGAAGCCTTTTCCAGGGCCTCAGGTCAAATGCAGTGTGCTTCTGAGGATCAACCCCTGTCACCTCTGTGAAAGTAAAATTCTCAGAATCCAGGGTTCCAACAGAAAATTATATATTTCCAATAATAATTTTCCAAGGAGAGTAAGACAAGACAAAGCCTTAAGATTGGAAAATTAATTTGGTTCATACATAGATACCTTGAAAAACTGAGTAGTTTCCATCTGTGCTTTCTAGGGACATGAGAATATGATGTCAGTCTACAGTTAAGGGATGTATTTTTTTAACAGTTTTACCATCATGGTCTTGCAGTGAAAATTCTGCTAAATGTTATGTTCGAACTAAAACAGATGGAAGCCATAGATAATGATAAACTCAAAGGAAACCCATTTTTCTGAGTGCCAGAGAACAATGCACATGCCAACTGAATTTAAATAGAGTAATTGTGTTCTCCTATTTAAGTTGATTGGATAAGATATTTTTTCTCTGTGGATGTGATTTCAGCTGAAACAGCTACATTATTAACAGTAAGGCACGAGAAATGTTCCTTACGGACTGAAAATGGGAGGAAGTGACCTCGTGCTAAAACAGCCTTTTAGTTCTTCTCTACTGATAAAAATCTGCTTTCTGATTTTTTTCAGCACTAATTGGCATTTCTGTAATTTCTGAGCAACTTTTACTTCTTTTTTTTTCTTTCCCCTGCCAGTCATGAAACTCTAATTTGATTATATCAGTTTTTGTGACTGTTCACCACAGAAAATCTAACATTTATTGAAAACTCCATCATATTTGCTGGCAGAATGCACAGGACTAAGAATATTATTATTATTTGTTGGTTGCTCTTATTAATATATAATGTTTTGTTGTAACTAAAGAGTATTTTGTAAAAACAGAATATTTTTATGACAAGTTCTCAAGAAAATCTTAGCACACTAAAACAATGCATCTTTTATATCTGATCATAGCAGTAAGATGAAAGTCCCTGGAATTTTAAGCACGTGTTCCAGATTTAGCTGCTTACAATATCTGGAGTATGACTAAGCATCTTGTCTCAGATTTTGCACAATGCAGAACAGACAGTCTGTGTACTAGCTCATAGCTTTAAGTTTTGCATGTCAAGATCCATTTTAGGAGCAAGTCAAATTTCACCACTTTTGCTTTCATGAACTTGAAAAAAACTGTTTCAAATATAATTCACTGAAGCTAAGTTTATGCCTGCCAGAAAATTGTTTATAGATGACTAGTTTTGGCTTCACTTAGACAAAGTTTCATCATTACAACAGACATGATCAAAAAAAAAAAGTAATTTTTAACTTTCGATAAGATACTTTCAAGGTAGGGTAATGGGGAGAAGATGTTTTACTTCCCTAGTCATTTCAGCAGAAATACTGATCCTATTAAAACTAATCTTTCCCATGCAGCTTTCTTGAAATGCATTTCATAACAAGACCCTAAGTAATGTTTAAAATTACGCCATCCATTCAATTTCAGTGAAATATAACTGAAGTTAAATTAATTCATTTTTATATCATTGTTCTTAAATAGCCTTTTTATTCTTCTAATAGTCCTTAAAACAATTGAGAGAAGAATTAAAATACTTACAGCCTGACATATATAGGTATTGCGAGTAAAACTCTTCAGACATACCACTTGTGTACTTGCTTTTCTTTTTTCCCCTTCTACTCCCCCAAAAATCAATGCATTTTGCTGCCAAGAAGCAGGGAAGTCAATGCATTTGGGCTGAAACAGGTTATGGAGAAAGCTTAGAAGTGGTGATTATATTTTGTATGCAATATCTATTAGTATTGAGGAGACCGTGATTTAACGGTATTCAGTATCTGCTGTTTTAAACATCTTTCTAGTAAAGACTGGCACAGAGAACATTGTCTTCCTTTGCATATGGAAAGCTTTGCTTTCCAAGACATTTGTTTTATATTTTGTGTTACAAAGCTCTAAAGTTTAAAGCTGCACAGTTTCTTCCTAGAGTAATTCAAATTGTGCTCAGAAAAGAGTTTCTGAGGCTGAAAAAAATATAGGAAGAGGAAAAAATTCTCTTCCTAGTCACATAAAAAGTTTTGAAATCTTACATGCAGATTGTTTCTTCTTTCTGTCATAGAAACTTTTTCTGATAAAAGAATATATTTAAGACTGAGAGACTGATTTGTCTGAATGAACGGACTGTCAAAGACAACTCATTTGGCCTTGTTCTGACTTGCATAATTCATACGCAAGCATTGGAAAATGCAGTCTCTAGGCTTTCTGTAACTAGGTGTAGTCCAAACACGGGTTTGTGCTGTTGTCTTAACTACACTGAGTCCAAAAACTGCTTTTTGAAACTGCTGTGATCCTCAGCCATTCACTCTTACTGGGAAAAGCTTGTCTTGGAAGTTTTTTCTCTTCTAGTCATGAGATCTCTTGGAAAAAAAAAGGAAAAAGAGTGAGGAATATTTGATTCTCAATCTCTACATAAAACAAATGAAGACTTTTTTTATAAAGGGAAGGAGTGGACATATCAAACTTGTGAATCTGTGAGTCAATAATGTTTAAAGCAGTAATGTTTTAATATATGGGGATTCCTTCCAACAGTTTAGTTAAATAGGAAGAGAAAGTATGCATTTCTAAAAGTAGATGTGAATTTCCCTTAAAATGAAAAGTGAGTAAGCACAACTACATCTATATGCTGAGAAGAAGTTTACAAAAATGTAAATTTCCATTGCCCCTATGAGTAACATGAGATTACAGAAATGTTGCTAAAACTAAGTTTGTTAATCTTTCCTCATGGTTTGGATTAGCTAGACTTTTAATTGGAGTCAGTGGATAAACTGGCCGACCAAAATTTATTGAAGCTTTTACTTTTTTTTCTGTCCTTTCAGAAGAATGCATTGAGAAATATGCACCAGGCAGGCAGTTCTGTTAGCATTAATTACATTTAGATAAGGAAGAGGAGGTTAGGTTTAATAGAACTCTAGTTGCATAAGAAGTGTCAGGCATACCTGCTTCTTAGCAGTGCTAGTTTCAATTTAGCCATGGTACATGAGAATTACTAATTAGCAGTAACGTGGTGAAGTTGAAAGTTCAGGTTTGCACAGACAAAATTTCTGTAACATAATGATCTTTCTGATACAGAATGGCAATATTAGGCATTGTATTTGTTCCAGATAGTAGCAGGTTATAATTTTGGATTCTGTAGACAAGTTCTGTAGAGAGAGAGTGAATTAATTACTTTCCATTTTTCAGGAATGGACTAAGTCTATTATGTAAATATTAGATATTCTCTAACTAATTGGTAGTTGATTTTAAACTACTCAATCATCTTTATTATTAAAACTACTTTTTTAAGCAGGTAGAGGCCACTTGAACTGCTAGAAGACCATTGAATGTTTTATACAGTTCTAGATTACTGACATTGAAGCAGGATGGGATTAGATAGGATTTGTGCCTTGTTCTTAGAATGGTATCTTTTTTTTAATGTATCGAACAACATAGAGTGAAGATTGCTTCTATCACATACATCTTTCTAGCTGGCTAAGTAAATTGTTACAAGATGGTGCTCCCATCTCCTGTATTCTACATACTAATATTTTATTTTAAATGTCCATTTAACTAGAATAACCTGTTAAAAAATACTGTGATCTGAGATCTTTATGAAACTGATCTTGAATCCAGTTCCTTGCATGAAATGTTCTGAATTTATGTATGTAATGAAATTCAGGTGGACAGCATAGAAAACAGTGCATTTTACTACAACAGATTAATCTGAGGGATAAGAACCTAAATTACCATTATAAATAAGTAGCAGTGATTGCGTTTTGAAAAAGTAAGCAAACATTCTGTGTTTAAAATGTGCTTAAAGTTGTAAGTCCAAATATTAGACCAGGTAGCAAATACAGGGATTTAGTTCATCAGAATGCAGTTAAGTGTGATTTCATTGAAATAACCATGTAAAAAGACTTAAAAGTATCAATACAGCATTGTACTGAATATTGTGTTACTTATTTTCCTTTCTAACCTTGAAATTATTTATTATCTGAGTGAACAAATTCATCTCCCCAACAGCAAGAGAGGGTTTTGAGCTGCGGTGGTGGGCCCAGATGCCTGGTGCACTCCCTCCCTTCCACTCAGTGAGAGGTCCTTCATTATTTCATCTTGGCATCTGTATTTCAGATGCAGCTTATCTGTGAAGCTATAAGGGAGAAAAGCAGAAGAATGCAAAAGCGGAATTACAAACCTAGAATTTACTATTTTTTAGAAGTTTTCCTCCCCAGGTGTTGACACTGATGGGATTCTCTCTCTTGCTAGGCCTTAAATCTGACTTCAGTTTATGAATTAATTACAGGGGAAAAAATCCTATCCTTTGTCTCTCTTGCTAAATAGGAAAAGAGGATAAATTCAGACACGGAGAAAGACTGTCATCACAGACTCAGGGAAGTTCAAGATAATAATGTCTCACAATTTCTTTTGTTATTTTAGATAAATAGAGCATTCTGATTTGCAAGGAGCACCTCATATTGTTGCGAGTATTTCTATAGCAATGTATATAAACATGATATGACAGTGATCTGGTGAAATTCTTGCTGTTAGACAAATGAGTATTAGCCTTGATAGAGCAAAGAACTAAGTATAGCGAAGTAGTTTGTTACACACCAGGCTGAGCAAACCAGTGACAGCTCCCAGACTGCAATTTAAGGATGCCTTTTTCCTAATTCTTTCCCTGTTTTAGCAGCATGCATTGCTAGAAGGGCAGAATTTTTATAGTTCCAAGAAACAGTAGATACAGCTGTAGATGTTCAGTATGACAGAAAAAATATATTAAAACTGGACATTTTGAAGACAAAAAACATAAAGACAGAGGCTCCTACAAAGGTTTTTGTTTACTATTTTGCCTAAGTCTGCTCAAAGATTCTGTAGAAGTTAGGGAAGACAGCAGAGTCCTTCTGGTTGGCATTCATCTGCCCTTCTCCAGGAGCCTGCCCTAGACTTTCAGTGCTTCCAAATTCAACAGAAAATTGTTCTTACCTGATCTGCAGGTGTTCTGATACCATCCATGCTTACAATAATAAAATCTGTGGGAAGAGAAAACGTACATAGCTCTATAAAAATCTTTCTGCCATAATGTCTGTAAATAATAAGGCTGCTATTTTGAAGTTTTAAATTTCAGAGTTTGCAATGTGTATACTTTCAAATTATTTTTTGGCAGAAAACTACCCTGTTGGATTCTTAAAAGAGAAGAGCAAAACCTAAACCCTATTATTTACAGATTTACAGCAAAAATGTTTTTTATTTAACCCCAAAGGTGTCCGTTGGGACTCAGAACTATTTCAAGAAATAGTCTTGCTGCTAAGCTCGTGGGCTTACCAGCAGTAGGGGACCAAACAAAGAATGATAAGAATTGCTAGACAGCCTTAATATATCGGTTGCTGACTTGGTTTTCTTTCTTTTTTTTCCCCCTGTGGTTTCTTTTTCTTGAAAGCCATCTGCATATATATGACCCTTTAAATATATGTGAGTTCTACATACCCATTGCTTCCAGACTGGGTTCTTCTTTATGCCTCTACAAGCATTCCCATTTCCTTCAAAAGATTTACACGTTTAAGTCACAATATTCATATGTATATATATGTGTCTGTATATGTATCTATATCTTCAGATTATAAGCAAGCAAATATATGAATAGCAAGATAGATGGCAGTGCAGTTTTTTGCACGTTAAACCACAATTTTTCCAAACACAGCGGCTATTGTAAATGTCTCTCTAGGTCAGTGTGCACTACTGGTATGTTTGCAGCTTCCTGTAAACAGAAAAAGTCTCCTTTAGTAAAAAGAAATTTGTAGTGAACAGACACTTCAGCTGTGCATTTTAAACCATTAATTTAACTACTAAAGTTTAATGTGCCAGTGGTATAGTAAAATGCAATTCTTGAAAAATTCTAATGTTAGGATATAAGGTTTTCATGTAATTTTTTATTCCGTTTAAAATGCTGAAAATGTTATCTGTAATAGTCTTTAATTTTGTTGAATCTGTAGATAAACAACTGCTCTAATTTTGCTAGCCTTACTGAAAAATAATACATACCAGGGTTATATGAAATACACCAAGATGCAGTCATAAATCAGTTAATAAAATTTTCATGCCTTGATTCCTACTAACATGATTTTTCTTAACTTGATTCAGTAGAGAAGCACTAAGTTGTAGAAATGCTGCTCTGTTAAGCAATGTGCATAGTGCAGTTATTCACAGTCGCTGTGAAAGAGATGACTAAAGCAGTCAGCACTATTTCTGGGTGTCATGAAACAAAAAGTGGCTTTATCCTATTGGAGCTGATCCCAAAGTACACTGCGGATCTTATGACCAGAGAATTAAGGTTAAGAAGTCTGTTCATGTCAGCTTTAACTTGGGTCAAGGGTATTGTTGGTTAATGTGATTGGAGTTAAATATTAGCTCTTTATTTCCTGTAGGCAAATTCTAAGCAATGATTTTTCATTTTTTCTAACATAATAACTAAAACCTCTGCATTTGATTTGTTCTTTGGGTTTTGTTTTCTTCTAAGGTCGCTTGAGTTATCCACATCCGGGGACTGACAATCTTCTGATGTTAAATGGTGAGTTCTAATCTTATAACAGTTTCTAATTATCTCTAGCTTAGCTTAAATCTGACATGTTGGTATAAAATTATACTATTATATTCTGTTACTGAATTACTTGCCTCTAGTCTTCAACACTAATGGGACTGTTGCCATTTTTTGGAGTTGAATGGCAAGAGCTGATCTTGCAACAGCCTTTCATTATATCTAGTTTACTGGAAATCTGAAATGCTCATAACGATGCACTATTTGTTTTGTTCTCAAGCAAACCAGGGGTATGTTTTCCAAAGAGCTGTAAGAAATCTGTTATACTGAAACAGGAATTAGAAAAATAAGAAGGCCAGAAACACATGTTTTTCTATATTGGGTAAATAAAGAGTGTACTAGACACTTTGTATTACATGCGTGTGGAATAACTTTTTTTTTGGGGGGGGAGGGTTGTAAGTGGCTTTGTCAGGCATGTGTCTGCCGTGAAATATGCTGAAGTTAGAGTTCATGTTCATGTTCCTCTCCCAGTAGGTCAAACTTCATGAATATCTGCTACTCAGTGAAGGCATAAACTTTAGCCTTTGTTCAAGGCTAAAGAAGGAAGCACAGCGTGGTAATCCATCTAAGTCAATAATAAATCAGAGGTTTGCACAAAATGTTTTCTACATTGGGAAAAATTAGAGCTGTAGTGTCACAGCTTCTCTAGATTAGAAAACATGGAAGCTGTTGTACACAAAAGTACACTTTTGTCATTGACTTGATGACTCTAAATGTTAACAGTAGAGATCTTTTTATTAAAAATATGGTCAGAAAAAAACCCCATAAAAATATGGTTTTTTCAGGATTGAAATTATGTGGAGTCATTTTTTGGGGGGTTTTTTGTTTCTTTTTTTTAATTGCCTTGCCCATTTTGCACAGTCATTTACACTTGTGCAAATGGATATAAAATGTACACAAATACGTATTTTTCCCTGTGTAACACTGAGGAAATGTTTAAAATCTTAGGGAAATTAAGGTTTACCTTTATACCCAGTAAAGGAAAACACTGCACAATGGACATTTGAAGAAGTAGATCCTTTGATATTAAATAGTTAACTTCAGGATAATGGAATATCTTGAAAAGAAAAAATAGGTACTCAACTACTGAAATAAAATCAGTGTTTAGCCAGTGGAGTCTTGATTCCTCCACACTGAATATCAATGTGCTTGATGTCACAACATTTACAACATTTAAATTTCTGTATTTAACTGCAGCTTTAAGATTTGTTCAGGTGGCAATTGTCGTTATCTGCTGCTGTACAAGGAAGTGTTAGATGGGAAGGTATTAAGAGAAACTGAAATTATTCAATAAGATGGATGTAAGAAATTATTATTTTAATTCATTTTATTTTTACTTAGAATGGTGAACTTCTCTTTTTAGAGTTTTGCATGCTAGAAAGTACATGGGAAGTACTCTTACTCTGTGGAATATCTAGGAAAAAAGGGGGTTGTTGTTACCATGGAAACCAGAAAAACACAGTGGTACCAGTCTATCCTAAAACCTTACCACAAAGCTAGAACATGCACTGAAGAATGTCTTGCTTTTAAAGGTGGTGTGGTTTCTCTTGTACTTTGAAAGGTAGCACTTAGTGTGACTGCTGTCCTCTTGAAAAGCTGCAATATATTTTCAGCCTTAGTAGGCGAGATAAAAATAACAGTTTGAGTATCTAAAAGGTGCTGCAACACGTAATTTTTAAAATTATGCCCTTTAGAACTTAATTCAGCGCCTCGTTGCAGACACCTACTCTGTACCACATAGCTGGAATCTGATGTAGCTGTCAGTGCAGGCCAGTGCAGTCAGGAACACTCTTCAGAGCCCCTTCAGGTTGGTGTGTCTGAACTGCAGCTTTGTACAGCTTGAGAACAGAAGCACTGGGAACAGCTTTTGGGAAGTTCCAGCTGCTCAGACTCAGCACAACCCTTCTTTCTTAGCAAGAATTGAGGGACTTCCTCCAGATGTGCAGTAATGAGAATTATGGTTTGAACACCTGTTGATGAAGTTGTAGACTGGAATTTCCTTCTCCACTTAGGTGGATTCAAGCTAAGAGTTTCCTCTATCCCTGTAACTAATACCTTAGAGGGAGAATTGGGAGAAGAAGAGTTGGTAATTCAAATACTCACATTTGTCCCTTACTTTCTCAGTAAGTACTGTAGTAGCTATGAGCAGGAGCAGGAATACCAGACGTTTGTGAAAGCAAATCACAAATACTTTTAAACATCCTCAGCCCATTTATGCATGCACTAATACTTAACACTGACCCTCTCTGCATTTTAGCTGGATTAATATTAGTGAATTGGTATCTCTGGATTCCAGAAAGGTTCTGACGTGAGCCAGGCTGAAATTGTGCAGCCTTTTTAAGACTAAGCAATTCTAGATAAAACATTTTATTTTAGGTCGTTTTTCCTCTTCTTAAATGATAAGATTTTTTCCAACTCATTTAAAGTGTGCTTGCTGAACTGTACCTAATATTAATATTTACAATTTTCATTATTCAGATTAATGAAATGGTCCAAAGGAAACCTGATTTATATGTTTTAATAAATTATGAATATTATAATTATATATCTGTTTCAGATTAAGCTGTAAAAAAAGCAATGCATTTTTAATGACTGTTACCTCTCAAAAGTCAAAAGATACTTTGGAATACCTGAGTATATCTTTGTCAGCTTAGAGAGAAAATTTTTGAAGCAAGTAATAATGCAAGAGTCAAGTTTATTGGGATGTAGGATGCTTTTCCCCATTACAGGGTTCCTCCCACCTTCTATAGTTTTAATGCATTGAATTTTTTTAATGGCTATTGAAACATAATTCCCTGTTTGATTATTTTAGCAAGGGCATATTAGACTTCTTAGCGTTACTGTAACAGATACTATAAGTGGTTGTGCTTCTAAAGAAAGCTGTTTTACTTCAAACAGAAATTACTAAACTTCCTATACAGGAATAGCTAAATGAGCTTCTGTAGTCTTTTAGGCGTGCCAAGCTTAAACAGTCATAATGATGTCTTTCAGCCTTAAAATCTATGAAGATGTTATTTTTAAAGAAATCCAAATGGAATTTGGGCACCCAAATTAAATAGAGTAAAATGGGAATTAGGCATCTACCTCCTTTAGTCTAGATTCTTGGGAAATTGTTGCTATAATTGTTTATGAATTTCTTTAAATCACAATTATTAATGGAAAAGGCTTCATCACATCTCTGTCACTATTTGATTGTTACGTCAGAATGTTAGTGACAAATAGTATTTTACTTTTCTATGAACTTCATAGTTATCTTTGTAGGAAGTTTGCCTGGTAGTTTTTCCTGACATACAACACAGTATTTTTAATTCAGCTCTGTCATTCAGTTGAGTTACTTCAATATGTGTATATTTGATCTCTGGTACATATTTGAAATATGTGTCTGAATACAGTAAAACAATACGTTTGGTACCTTTGTGGTAGCATTGCTCACATAACGTACAGCGCTACTGTCTTGATATTAGCTAAGCATGCACAGAAAGTGTATTTACTTCTGTCTTAAATCTGTGAGCTGGTTTACAGTGCAGAAAGGGAGATCTTAATTTTTCTGATGGGTGTAAGCTGTATTAGTAGGCAGCTTCAGGGGTATAGAAAAAGGTTTTAGCTAAAAGGGAATATCTTTGTTGTATATACAGCTGTCTCTTAATTTTGGAAGGTTCCAGTGTTACTGGATTTCATTTTTGTGGGGCCTCATAATACTTCTTGTATGTGTTGCCTAATTTATATTTTCTAGAATAAAAGTGTCTTTCATGCATTTTCACTCATTTGAAATCTTTCCAAGTTACTGGCTAATTAAAATATCCAGCTTTATAAACTAAAAGAAAAATTTCTGTATGACTTATTATTTGGACAAATTAAGGAAAACAGTTTAATCTCTCCCTTTTTGTTGCTGTAAATCAATTATTTTCCTACAGTGACTGGCCTCTTCCAAAAGAGCTGTTGTCCCTGCAGTTATTTATCTATAAACATATGCACTGATTATGTGTATGTTAAATACTTCTATATAATTTAGATGTATAGGTAAATCTGTAATTAATTATATTTATTACAGGTGTCATGCTCTGTAAGGTATAAAACATTATATGCATATTATTTTAGTAAATGCAGAAATTCTGCATTTTTCTAGATGCAAAGTAGCACTAAATGCCTGCCCAGACTAGTTTGCAATCTAAATTTAGAGCAAGACAGTTAAATTTTAGGGAGGAAGGTTTGCCATACGAGTAAAGTAAATGATGTGACAGCATCAGGTACAGTTTTTCTCCCATTTTCCCTGATTTCTTTGTTTTGTGGAAGCAAGAAATACAGATAACTTTGGTACATCATTGTAATTTTCATATGTATAAAATACTGCAGCATCTACCATTTTAAGTTCAACTGCATTGGGGTTTTTTAACATTTTAATAACCCTTTTTTGTTTTTCCTTAAAATTACTGTTGCCTTTTTTTGAATGCACAGAGAAAAATACTTCCCTTATTCTGTAACAAAATATTTGTCTGCATATCAGCTTGTTGTAACTATGAAAATGTAAGAAAATAGCTGTGCTGGTTTGGTGGGCTGAAAGGGGCAGAAGAGAAGAAAAGCAGTATCCTGACACTTGTGCCAAAAGCTGAATAATAGTATGCATCACTATATTATCCTGTGAGAGAGACCATGGCACCGCAGACATTGCTGTGAATGGGATGCACTTGAATTTTCCCTGCTTACTCCAGTTTTATTTTTGGATGGAATTAGGAAAAAAAAAAAAAAAAAAAGCATGTGGGGGTTAGGCGAGGGCTTTAGTGACACTACTGCTAATGCTATGTGGGAGTCACTTTGGCCAGGAGTCAGAGAAGATTTGTACCTGCTGCAACACTGACAGAGAACTGCTTGTCTTCTGAGGGCCAAGCCAGGGAGAGAAGGTGTCTGAAGCTCAGCATCAGTCTCCCCAGCACCTAGTGAGAGAGCTGATCACACAGAAGAATACACTATTTTGTGGATTCTATTTTGATGTCAGAAGTCGGAATTAAAGTGTTTCCACTTGGTTAGATATCCATATCTCTTTCAAAAAGTGTTTTGGCTTACTAGTAGAAAGTTGGAGGATCTGAAAACCTTTAAGCAAAAACTGTTCTCTTCAATAATAATAATTTCAGGTGAGAGAGAATAAATCTGAAAGCAAATTCAGTGCAAGTTGGATAGAAAGATGGTGACTGCTGTGTAAAAAATAACTGTTCTAAGGGAGAAAAAACAAAGATTTTTCAGAATTCCAGAAGCAATCCACTAAATTTCTAGTCAGAAAGGATCAAGATAACAAAGGAAAAAAAATATTATATCCAATAAAATTTTTGGAAACCCCTAATGAAATAGGAGGTACCAGGATATAAGTATTTCACAATATGAGAATGGAACAATGAATGACATTTATGAATCAGTAATTTTATGAATCTACATGTATTTCAGTGGCCCAGAACAACAGTTGCTTTTAGGAGAATTGTATGTATAGATGCCTCATAAAATCACAACAATAATGCCAAGACACAGCAGTCTGTTCCTAAATGTTGCTGTGACATTATGGTTAATAGTAATATTATCTATTTGGATACTTAACCTACTGTGTGTAATAATTAAAGTAAATTTTCTCAGATACTGAGTCTGTGAAACAGGAATAGAAAATACTTTGTGGAAATGTAACTAAGAAATTACACAAAGCTTAATAGTTTCTGTATTAGTAATCTGTCTAATTTTAGTTTTTTAACCTTCAGGCAGAGAAGCAATCAGTATGGTCTTCTGAACTGTAGGTACAAGCATGATCTCTTTAAGAATCTTACAAAACTCAAAAGTTAGGAAAATCTTGGATTTACTTGCAGTCTGTGCAAAATTGTTGCTTTGCCTTTGTGCAGTGTTTTTGCTACAATGCTATTTCTTGTGACTTGTGGCCTGATTTCGTTTGCTACCACAAGGCATCTTTTGTTTTAAACAAAACCTTGCGGTTAATTTTCTGCTAGGTCCTTTTATGAAAAAGGAAGGTCACGGCTTACAGCATTTGCATTGTCACTGCAAAGGACTGTACGAACTGTTCCATGTGGACCAGGATGTTTCTGTGATTAATTTAACACTTCCTACATACTTTTTACAATAGTATTTTCCTTTTTATAATTTCATTACCCTGTGTGTGTTATTTAGGTGCTTGTGTAAGATACAAATCACATTTAGAGGATGAATTGCAAAGTTGCCATAATTAATTCATCCATAATTAACATGATGTGAAGATCAAGTTTAAAGATGTTGAAATATTTGAAAGAATGTTCTTTACAGCTGGTGCTAACATCAATTTAATACTTTTTTACTTACTGCTTACCCACATGATTCTTTGTATCTTAAATATTTTAGTATGTGGGCATGATACATTTTTTTTGACATTTTACAATTTGTCCTTTGTTTGCATGCAGCGAGGAGTTATGGGCGAAGACGAGGTAATTCACTTCTGTTTGTTACAGTTCAATTAATTCTGATCTGTTACTGATCATTATGATTAATTAATCCAGATTGTTGATTGTAATTGCTTATCTGCATGTTGTCTAAGTTTGGGGAAGATGGAGGGTGTGAAGGAAGGAGGAGTACAGTCTGGATTGTTATGATCATTGTTCTCTTAGTGTCTGAATTGCAAATCCTTTAATCAGTTGAAAACTGCAGTTGTAATCATAATTTAGTTCATACTAATGGCTACTGCTTGCAGTCATTGCCTCCTTTAAAAGTATACAGATTGCTAGTTGTCCTTCTAACCTCCTTTTGCTTCTGTAGAAGCAGTAGTGTACAGAGTGAAAACTAAAAGCCTTTCATAAACTTAGCAAGAAATCTAGTAGACTGCTCTTAGAAGTAGTAAGCAGATCTTCATAGTATCAGCCAGTACATGCTCACCAACCTTGAAAAAGCTGTACTGTTTTAGCTATAATAGGTTGTGACCTGAAGGTGTTATAAGGACCATGTAAAACATGCAAAAAAATCTGCAAGATTTTTGGTAGCTTCCAGTCTTCACCACGTTACACATCAGTTCATGTGTCTGTCTTGGTCTCTGCTTTGGTTCATAACTGATTGCTTGGTAGCCGTGATCTAGAGAGCGATGTTGCTGTAGATCATGGTCAGTGGATGTAAGACTACAATCATTTTGTCAATTGCTGTCAGATTCTGCTTGGTTTTTTTACTTTCATAAAACAAAAAGAAGTGGTTAGAAGACTACTTAGAAGATTACTTTTTCTTCATAGTCGTCAGGAGAAATGTGAAAGCCTATTGAAATGGAAAAGCAAATTACCATTTTGCTTTCTTTGAGAGACATTTGAAAGTGAAGAGGGTGGAGAAGATAGTATTAGGAGTCATAGAGACCATATTACTCTGAAAGTGTTTATCCATTGTCCTTCATGCCACCTTAGCTCTCAGAGGAGCTACAGTGCTTTTGGCAAACCTTCACCCACGTTAAAGTAAGACTGAGCTCCCTGGTGTAACTTCTGAACGTGTTCTGCTGGTTTTATTTGTAAAGAACAATTCTGATTGTTCTTAGTTTTTAACATGGCTCTGTGGGTAAAAATAAATTATTCTGAGGATTATTCTATAACTATTTTCCCTGTTATATATTTGTCTATATTGTAAGTTTTACTGTCTAAGAAGCACTTCTTTTAAACCAAACTAAATTACAGTAATTTTGGATTTAAGATACTGAGACTAACTCTCCTATGTTAGTGAATGTCTTAAATTTCCACTTTGCAGTTTCCTGCAGGTTCCTGCAATATGAGTCTTATTTCTTCCATTATGCACTTCTTCCTGTCACTGTCATTATGGTAACAGCTCCATCTTCTCCATCATTCATATTAGTAATTCCAAAGTTCATTGCATCCTCCGTTTTTGATTGTGCAACCAAATCTTGCCACTTGTTCGTATATCTCTTTAAAATTTGATCATTCTTACTTGTCTTCATAAGTAAAATTCATATCCACATTATGAAGCTGCTGTAATCTTCATAGATCTTGTTCCTCTTATGCCTAAATAGGTGATGCACAAGAAGAATCTGCTTGCCTGCTTCATCCAGCTGTGTTAGCTTTATGTCTCCCGTGCTTGCTCACTTTCCTTCCCCATTGAGCACCAGCTACATGCTTCCACTTCCTAAGGCACTCTGCTGATGTGTTACAGACCTGTTGATTGTGTCCTTATGATAGAAGCATCTCTTGCTCCCACCTAGTCATTCTCAAACATGCCTATCACCAATCCTAATGGAAAGGAGGAGCCTACTACAGCTTTCTGCATTTGCTGTACTCCTCTCCATTGGATGCCTGCTGAAGACACAGATCTGCCACCATAAAAATGATATAGTTAACAGTCTCTGTTACTTGGTACAATCCTGCAGTCTTGCTTTTAATTTTGTTCTCTTTGTGATATTTTATGATACCTGGTTGTTTCATATCATCCTGTGCTTTCACTCAGTTTTCTTTATTGAGATGCCACAGAAGGGTCAATAGGCATTACTGTAACGTAGCTTATTTGTCATAATGTTTGCTGTCTGTTCTCCAGCCTTGTCTTTTAACCACCTAATTCTCAGGTGGTCTTCTGGAAATGAAGGGCTTTCGTACTACTCTCACCCCCAGCTGATTAGCCAGCACTGGATCTGCTGGTGTTTCTACCAGGCTTTTTCTGGTAATGCTTCCCTGAGTGGGGAGAATTAAAGACTTCAGTATTGCTCACAGCCAAGGTACTGCAGACTCAGCTGTCAGGGACCTTCTGGTCCTGCCTATGGGTGAATCTGGTAGAAGTTGGCTATTTAAGATGAAAAACTAGCTTGTTTCCCAAAAGTGTGCTGGGTTGTTTTTTGGTTTGGCTTTCTTGCTGCTTTTGGGAAAGCAGTTGAATTAATTAATAATTATTTTTTAAATGAGTGGCAAACAGGAAAAATGGCATTTCAGAAGAAGTGGTGATGTGGACTATCTGTTTTGCTTCACAAATTCCTTCTTTTGGGGCTTTTTGCAGTTAAAGACTGACTTCTGACTTTGACACTGTCAGTAATCTTAATGTTGCTGACCTAAAGCATTAAAAGATTGAATATGCCAAGATGAATATCCTGGCCTTCTGGATTTTTTTTTGTTTGGAGTTCTATAAAATTTGTAAATATGAAATAGGTAAGAAACACGTGGGACAGAATTACCATATTTTCACTTCCCCCTGCCCTTTAAGTGTCTCTTTGGGTCAGATTGCATTTGCAAAGCCATCCTGTGAACTTCTCCGATTTTACAATTGCTTTTCAGGGTAACAGTAAACCCACTGCAGATTGCTGCATGTTAGGGACCACCACAAGGCTTCCCTCCAAAAGTGTGGTAAATTGAGAGTGAGAAGATGGATAAATCAGCACTGTGACTCATTTTTCAAGTGTTACATTTTTCACATTTACTAAAATTCTCTTACTTTCTTAGAAATTGAATCTATTCTTACGTTATCAGCATCAGATACCTTTAGAAGACATACCTATTTTGAAATTTGTTATTGTGACCATCATGTTTCAGTTTCCCTATTCAATTAAAACTTAAGGATTTTAGACATGCAGTAGTCATTCAGGTGGAGGAAGTTACCAGTTTAACTTGAAGCTAAACCAAAGGCAGACTAACAAAACTTACTTAAGCAATCTGTAATTTTCTCTTCATAAATAATACCCTTTATTTAAAACAAAATTACCAGCTTCCTACTGGATGCAGCAGAGCAACTACCATATAATATAGAATGAGGTATTACACTTAGAGTGATGTCAGCTTGCAATCTTGATATTCCATTTTGGAATGTAATTTTTTCATTCTCCTAATTTTTTTTTTAACTAATGTCAACTTTTCTAATATCTTGGTATTTTCATTTTGACTCTCCAGACTGCTATTCCCCCATTCCCTAAAATTACATAACCATACACTGCCACAAAATTATTTTAATGCACATTATTATCTTTTCTTTTTAAGGCCGTTCTTCCCTCTTCCCAATAGATGATGGCCTGCTGGACGATGGTCATAGTGATCAAGTTGGAGTCCTTAATTCCCCTACCTGCTATTCAGCTCATCAGAACGGAGAACGAATTGAGCGTTTTTCTCGGAAAGTGTTTGTTGGAGGTCTTCCACCAGATATTGATGAAGGTGAGCTTCCTGAAAACTAAACAGACTAAGTTTGGAGGGAGAGACAGAGGTCATGAAAAACGTGACTGAAGTAGTAAAAACAAGGCACTCAGCAAAATAATGTGGTGCAAAAGGCTATTAACTATATGTTCTTTATATAAGTTGATGCATATGTTGAGCTTAATGTCATCTCTTTTGGTTTTGGAATGGTGGAGTTGTTTCTGATTCTGCACTTGCAGATTACAGAGTTGTATGTAATGCCTGGAGTGTGTGCTCCTGCTTGTCTTGCATATTCCTTTCAAATACATTTTTTCTTTCAAATACATCTTAGCCCTCCTCTATCTGTGCCTGCTTTATTTTGTATTCATAGAAAGCTTCCATTCACAAATGGATTTCATATTCTATTTTCCTATTACCTGAAGATCTTAGCAATGGTATAGAAAGGTTAATGTTATTCCTGATAAGAAATAGAGAAACTTAGGCAGAGAAAGGTTAAGTGGCAGAGCACTCTTGATGCATCGAACAGAGACTGTGCTGCAGAAACTCAGATTGTTAAGTGATGCAGTTGAAATTGCTTTGTACACCAGTGGTGATTTGAAGTAATTGTGCTGTTTAATACGAGGTTTCTCCTGTGCAGATAAATGTAAATTGCATGTTAACTTTCTAGGGTAAAGAGAAGTCCCTTTAGGAGGTTCATTGTAATCCTAGAATAATGTGCAAACCAAATAAGCTGACTGTGTTTAATTAACTTTCAGACATGGAAAGACCAGATTTTGGTTCCATTTTCATTGAGATGCTCTCCTACAATGTACTAAGGGATTTACCTTAGTATACTTCAGCACCGTTGCCTGTAATACAAATGCTAAACAAAAACACATGAAAATACATTTTATTTCTTTGCTCCCTGTTTATATGATGATGAGAGGATATGACTGAAAGAAATGGAGCATATTTGTGTTGCTGCTTTTATATAGTTTAGGGGTTGTTTCCTCATGGCTAAGGCGTTTCCAGTCAGTGACATGTAGGTGTGGCTGGGATAGAAAGACATCATAAAGTTGTGCAAGCGGCATAGCAGATCTTGCCACAAGACTATTCATGGTTGTTAGAAGCACCTTTAAATACATAGTTTTCAATTTCTGTCTCTGATACATGCATAGTGTCTGCTATAGGACAGATATCCTGTCTATATTTCCTGTATAGGAAACTGCTAGCATATTAGTTGTGGTGTTACTTGGTGTATGCATATCTCCTTACAAAGCTCTGAACTGTACGTCTCTAAACAGTAAATTGATTTGATTTCATTCAAACCAGATTCTGATTGGAATTTAGGGGAGTACCACACAGATTTTAATGAATGGCTTTAGTTGCCCATATGCTTCTGAAATGCTGCTGTTTTTAAGTAATAAAAAACAAATGTAAGATTAAAATCACGAGAAGTACATTGTGTAAATATTAACACCTTGGAAGATGCATCTATTTGGTTTAGGAAACTTTTTAATTTTTTTCTGTTTCCCATGAAATGTCAACCTTTACTAGCAACAAAGGTCTTTGCTTGATAGTACTTCTTCATTGAGCCATTTACTTTAATTGCAACTATTGTACTTGTTTTTAGATGAAATTACTGCCAGCTTCAGACGATTTGGGCCCTTGGTAGTAGACTGGCCTCACAAAGCAGAGAGCAAGTCCTATTTTCCACCAAAAGGTAAGAGAGTTGGAAGGTTTTTGACCTGTTACTGAGTGCAAATCTTGCTCTGGGAAACTGTCTGATCTTTTTCTAAAGAGTATAATTTGCAGTCCCTGTGAACAATTAAATCTGTTGTTTCAGTGCAGGTTCAGATATGGTTCTCTTACATACCGAGTCTAAAACCTGTTTTGTTACTGTGCCTGATCAGGTCAACACTGTGTAGTTGTATGTGTCATTGATCTTCAGTTCTGTATTTGCATTTCTGTCTAGTTTCCAAAACTGAAATTCGGTCAAATTTTTTAAGAGTAAATCTTAGATAAATATTTTCCTAGAAAGTTAAAGGCAGGATGCAAAAGGATGCATTTGGTTATGCAATCAAGATAATCAAATACTATTCATCTTTCACTTTTAGGATGTGAACTTCCTATCAAAGCACTAATCTTTTTTGATAAATGATTAAATATTTATTTTTAAAACTATTTCTAGTGTTGCTGTTAGACTAGATTTTTCAGTATAACTTAAAAGTGTTGGAAAAACCATTCTGTAGATTAAATAGTTAAATTATGTAGGATATCTCTGTACATGTACAGTCATGTATTGTTACATATAAAATAAACGCAGAAGTGTGATCTAGACTTGAAAGTAGTGCAGAGATCATTGATTTTGTAGAGAAGGCAGCAATTCATTCCTTCTGTGGAAGTGACAAATGTAGGTATAGTTCTTTTGTAAACTGATTCTTTATTTATCTGTGCATCTGTGCTAGGGAAAAGACAGGATTATTATCCCCGATGGGCCCTCTAAAGAGTAGGAAATGGAATTGAAAGCATTTGGATAGCATTTATGAATGCTACATGGAAATTCTAAGACAAACAAAGAGACTTTGGCTTTTTCGATTGTCAGCCTAGCACACAAAGCTACTGTCAAGTTAAATTTGATTATCTTAAAGAGTGCATCTCTCTTCATAAATTACCAAGAGAAATTCCCAAGGAACTCTTTGAAGAAGATGCATCTCACAGAGTCTGTGATGAATTTATAGAAGACAGAAAATGTAATATATTCTTACCTGAAAGGAGTGGATTCTGGCATTCATTTCCAAGGAGATAGTCCTGTCTCAGCATATAAACATCTTAAGGGTGTATTTCCAGATTTCCTTATTTGATAAAGCTTTTTGATATAGTTGAGTTACTTGTAATTACCACAGTAGGAAAAAAACCCATACTATGTTGTAAGCAGAGCTTCTTAAAAGCAGAGAATACAAATAGGAGAACTTCTGTGTGTTGATCTAATTAATTCAGGAAACATTTGCAACCCAAGTGATAAGTTGATTTCCCATGATTAACTGATCCTTACTTGAAAAATAATAGCATTTACTGTTCTTCAGTCCTAACACTTCAGCCTAATTATTGGTCTGCTGCATTATTCAGTATTTTTTTGTAGGTAGCCTAGCACATTTAAAATACAGTGTAGATTTCTCTTTGTAAATACTCTGGAAATGTACAACTGCTGACTGGTACTGTGTATATATCTCTTTTGTTCAGTGCAATATATATGACCCATTATTATTTTGTAGAAGAGTTTCATTAAAAATTGTCTTTCATTAGTATTACTTGCGTGGACAGACAAGAACCATGTATACACATATTCGTAAGATGTCTGAAACAGCTAAGGATAGGCAAAATAAAGCTTTGAGATAAATCAGTATTAACCAGTTGAGAAATATATACTATATTAGTTCAGGGATTAATGTTATTACTTTCAATCCCCATTTTCTAAACTGTCACTCTCTGTGAAATCAATTCAGTGTCTATATTGTTCTTTGTTCAGTCTCATTAGAGATTTGCCATAGTATTTCTTTCCAAAGACATCTCAGAATTATGCCATTCTGGACTGATTCATGTAAGTCTTCTCTGTGGTGAAGAGATGCAGCCTGGGTTTTTTTTACTTTTGTTCAGTTTTCCAGGCTGTGCTTCTTTCCAAGCTCTCTGCTTACAGAAGGTCCTGAGGGAAGGCCAAGTTCATAATAAGTGTTTCCTTGCTGAAAGAAATTCAGAAAGTGTCTTGATCCATTGAGGCTGGCTGCCTCCTGAGAAACACCAACTGCTTGTTCCTAACTAATTACATTTTGTGTTGGTTCACCACAAAATTAGACTCAAACATAACAGGAATTTTTACAACTTTACACTGACCTTACAAGGAAGCTCTGTTCTGAAAAAAAACTCTGAGCTCAAAGTACAAAGTCTGTAACAGTGATCTACCAACTGTAATGTAGAATTCCTTCCTTTCTGACTTGCCACTGTTTATCATAACTCATGTTATTACGTAGTTGGCCAATACACTTATTTATGAAACAATACACATGTCCAAAGTAACTTGCTGGGTTGAGGACTCCTCCTTGTGATAATGAAGCTCTCAAAGAAATGGTGCCATGAGGATATGGAAATACAAAAAATGCCTTTCAAAATATGTCCAGTTGTTTGTGTCCTCTGTACTATTTATAGTCTTGTCTCGGAGGATAAGCTGATTTAAACAGGACAGTGTCCGTAGCCTTTTCTAACTGGTTGTTTCTGCTACCTAGTATCACAACAGTTGTGCAATAGCTTCTTTCTTCAAGGTTTCCAGTTGCTAACTCAGAAGTGACTAGCTGAAAAACTTAGGTTGGAAGTGCTCTGCTTCTGGTTTCAGAAGCAAAACCCCAGGTCCATACAAGTTTTGTTGAACTTGTTACCAGCTAATTTGATCACACTGAATAGGATCAAACTCTGGATTCAGGCAAGTAACTAGGTGTCTTCATGTGTGATTAGTGTCTAAGCTTCCTTTAATCGATGTGAATCTGACCAGTACAGCCAGTGAAGTATGGAGGGCAATTCAGGTCACTGTAGCTTAAGCACATTGAGCTTGATTCCTTTACCCAAACTGAGGATACCTAAAAGATTAGATACGTGGATTTCAAAAATACAGTGCAGCACCACATTTTTTCACTTCACGTGTGTTTTGGAGTTAATTCTCCATACAAGATGACTAAATGAAAAACTGAAAGATGGGTTATACAGATCCAGTGGTTATATTAACCTGCAGCTTGGACTGATTCTTTCTGATTTAAGGTAAGGTGCAGCATTCTCTGGGCAAGAATTGGACTATACTGAGGCCACTTTGTGTCCTCTCTGGAGATCTGTCAGGACAGTAGAGAAACCAGCCCCAACACAAAATATCACCGCAGTCACTGGTATGTCACTACATGGGCACTGCCATGCTGGCTTGCACTGACTTTCTTGACTCCTCCTCTAAGCCATTAGTGACAGGAATCAGCTGGAGGTTGATAGAACCTAAAGCTGCTCTCTGATTCCTACACAGAATATGCATAACAAGAAGCATCCTTTCCTCCTTGTGGTAAACTTCCATATTACTGTGAAATAAAGAATGTTTTTCCTTGCTCAGAAAATCATGTTAGCATGAATCTAGGCTAGAATGCTTTGCTTTGGATTTGTTCTTTATATAACGAATACCAAAAGATGAAAAATACCAATTTGGTAAGACTCTTCAAACAGCTAGGCCTTTCAAACTTACCTGATGGGCTTTCTGTTTCCAGTGCTCACCAAATACATTAAAAAAACATATCATTTCTTCGTCTTGTTTTATTAAGAGAAATGTCAGCTCATGACGTAAACAGTACAGTATCTTTAGAAATCAGGAACTGTACCTCTAAAGCCAGTTACCTCCAGAAAGACTTGCCTGTTATTTGAGGTTATTTTCTGAGTATGAATATTATCAAAATCACCTACACTGATTGCTTCAAAAATAGGAGTATTAGTAATAGTTTCGGTGTTAGGCAGAGGAATTTAGTTAAGTCATAAACACTAACAGGAATTACCAAGCCTTGACTCCCACAGAAGGTATAAATTCTGGTAGAGGTGCACATGAACAAGAGGTTTTTATAAAACTCTTTCATCTAATACTTCTCACCTTGTGAAATACGTACAAAACATAGAAACTTTGTTTCTTGGTATGTAATACCTGAACATGACCTGCTGCTGTTGGTGTACATGATCCAAAGCCATGAAGCAGCTTGCTTCAAAGAAAACTATTAGAATGGCTTTGCTTTTTCATTGGAAACAGGCTTGTATTGCTATTGGGTGTGAAGCTGTTCAAGTTAAAAGACTAATATGTTACCCCCCCCCAAAAACACTAGGGAGTTAAGCTGTCTCACAGTACAGTAGAGCACCTCATACTCTTCACCCTACCTCCCCCGCGTGTTTCACTGTGACATGTACTTTCTACCACACATGCTAATTGCAGTTCACAAAAAGACTAGTTAGGCACTTCTTTATCATATTTATGCATGTGGCTTCCACAACTGCACTGGCTTTGCAGACATTAAACATCCACAATAGTTCATGAGTTATGGATGTTGAGGTGAAAAAAAATCCAATAAAAGCATATATTGAGAAAGCAGAAATGGGTAAGAATAACATTTGTGGCATGCAGTTGTTGGCATGTGGTAGCTGTAGTAACAAGAATAGCACCAATTTATGGTGTCTAAAAGAAATACTAAGGATAAGACTAATTTCCCTTTGAAAGCACTTTCTAGCTAATGTATATAGGCTGGTTGCCTGCGTAACTGGTATTCTTTGGAGAAGTCTGTGGCTAATGTGTAATTAATCTGTGCCAGGAAATGTACCCTGGTCCAAGACAAGTGATGGAAAGTAGTTTGTGTGCAGACTATGCAAGTCTAGGTTCTTTGGAAGGGATTCTCTTTTTTTGTACATGGCTATAGAATCAGTCAGGTTGGAAAAGACCTCTAAGATCATCGAGTCCAACCATTAATGTAACCCTGCCAGGTCCACCACTAAACCATGTGCCTAAACACCACATCTACATGTATTTTGAACACTTCCAGCAGTAGTGATTGCATTACTTCCCTGGACAGCCTGTTCCAGTGCTTGGCCACTCTTCAGTGAAGAAATTTTTCATAATGCCCAGTCTAAACCTCCCTGGCACAACTGGAGAGTGTTTCCTCTTGTCCTGTCATTTGTTACCTGGGAAAAAAGATGATTTCCTCCTGCCTCACTACAGTCTCCTTTCACACAGTTGTAGAGAGCAATAAGGTCTCCCCTGAGCCTCCCTTTCTCCAGGTTAAACACCTCCAGCCTCTCCTTATAGAACTTGAGCTTCAGACCCTTTCCCAACTCTGTTGCCCTTCTCTGGACATGCTCCAGCACCTCAGTGTCTTTCTTGCAGTGGGGCCCAGAACTGGACACACGTTTGAGATGTGGCCTCAACAGTGTCAGGTACAGAGGGATGGTCACTGCCCTGGTCCTGCTGGCCACACTATTTCTGACACAGGCCAGGATGCCATTGGCTGGCCACCTGGGCACACACTGCTTATGTTTAGCTGACTGTCATACAGCACCCCCAGGTCATTTTCCACCTGGCAGCTTTGCAGCCACTCTGCCCCAGCCTGTAGCACTGGCTGGGGTTGTTGTATCCCAAGTGCAGGGCCCACGCTTGGCCTTGTTGAACCTCATACCATTGGCCTTGGCCCATTGATCCAGCCTGTATGTATTGATCCAGGGTGGTTTTCTTATTTTCTTAAAAAAGAACTGTTTATTTTCTTCCAGGCTAGACTTAGGGATCAAGATAAATTGCATTGTAAATCATTGAAGGTCTAGAGCTGTGGAGCAAAACTGCAGGCAGACCACTTTGATGGTACAGGCTATATCCTAACTATGTCTTCAGAGGGGGAGTAGTACAGCTGAGCTCATGACACAAGGCTTTTCATTGTGGGATAAACCAAGACATGAGTACATGTTTTTCAGATGAGATTGAGAAGGCAGTATTAACGTATGGTTTTTCTACTGCTTTCCTTTCCATGTCAGGAGTGGTTGTATGAAGTGACCCTGAGATTACCTCAGTTGGTTAGAGCATGGTGCTAATAACAATCTAGATTGTGGATTCAGTCCCTGTATGGTCCATTCATTTAAGAGATGGCCTTGGCAATCTTTGTGTGTCCCATCCTACTCAGAATTTTCTGTGAAATATGTAGTAATCCTTATCACTCCTCATCAAATTCTTGTACTTGAATTTTCTATCTTTTTATGAGGTGCTTCAGCTAAGCATATTAATATCTGCAGATACAGTGGTGGTAGATAATATGGAGGCACTTACCATCCTTTTGTATCTGGGACCTATATGGCAGTACCTTTGATTTGCATTAGGATAAGAACTGATGAAAATATCTGGAGAGTCTTTGTATGTCTGATTTCTTAAGACAGTCTCTTGTGCAATTAACCCTGCCTTTGATTAATCAAGTTTTTGTACTCCCATCATTCTTGTACTGAGCTCTCCAACTGGAATGTGTGTGCCTGGTGTCTGACCAAGTGAGGACAGTTACATGAAGCTTATCTCACCCATGCCAGTCGGTACATGCCCTCATTCAATGAGTTTTGCGTGGTAATACATGCATTTTAAATTCTGGGGAAAATAGTGAAAGATATCCCCATTAAAACAGATTCTGAATTTAAATTACTACAGATTTACTTAAGTTAAACACGTCATCATTAAAAAAATTCACTGTTCAGCAGTGAAGAATGGACTTTACTAGGAAATGGCTTCAGCTCAAGCCTGAAGATTCCCTATGAGATATTTGTTAAGAAACTAAATAAAATTTACATTAAAATATAGCATACATAAAATCCTGTCATGTGTCCCTTTTTTGTAGCTGTGATGGGACTGTGGTATGAGGGGTAAGAAATAAGGTACAGCTTACTCGAAAGACCAGTATTTCTTTTTCTTTAAATCCTGGTTTTGTTCCCACATGTCTAAAATCAGCTGTGCATTTGTTCCTCAAATTTTACATTGTTAATGCACTGATTCTTTAATGGTCTTCAAGATACACCCTACCACCTTTACATTGGGGACCTACAATGTCTGTTTGCAATTAGAAATGGCTGGTGGTTATATAATTTCTCTCAGAAATACAGCAACATTTCTAAAAGGCTTGGTAATGCACTTGTGTTACCTTTTCCCAAGCCCACTCTAGAGCAGCTGCTTCAGCATTTACTTCTCCATCAAAGTCATAAAACATAACTTAGTGTGAAAATTCTAAACTTGGTAGTAATCTCAGAAAGAAATGTGATTTATGGTCCATTTAAAGTTTTAGTATGCAACCCTAATTGTGCTGTTGGGTTATTTGTAAAGTAACAAATTTAGTGTCTCTCATATTGTAACTATGAAATTAATGTGTCAGGTTCTTCGCTTGTCTGTTTGTTTTAATGTAGCACTAAATAATCATTTTAATTCCTGTTTTTGTAGTGTTTGAAAGGTTTGCTGGGTCACTTATGTAATAAAAGACTTTGATCTAATCTCTAAAATAGAGATTAGTTCTTTGTGCCAAGTTGGATTTTCATTGTATAATGTCCGTTGCAGCCAATGAATGATGTTTAGCCTAGGCTTTGCAGTGCATGATAGAGCAGACATGTTTGCTTTTATTTGGTTATTAGTCTCTGCTGACAATTCTTTTACAGATGGAAGTTCTGTTAATTATGGCAATGTAGTACATAGTTAAAGAAGATGACTAATATGAAAGAATTGGTTTGACTTTATTTTACTTTTGTATGGAAAAGTGACTGGAAAAGATGATTATGTAGAATAAAGATGAGAGAAAGTGTATCAGTATCCGTTGGTTTGGGTGTTTTTCCAGGTTATGCATTCCTCCTGTTCCAAGAAGAGAGTTCCGTTCAGGCCCTGATTGATGCCTGCATTGAAGAAGATGGGAAGCTCTATCTCTGTGTTTCCAGCCCCACTATCAAGGACAAGCCAGTAAGTACACAGCTGATGGCCTTTAGGCTATAGCTGCCATCTGTCTAAAGCAACACTGGAAATTATGAAGATGAAAAACATCTAAAGTAAACTACTGTTGGCAGAGATCAACATCTGGAACACTTGGATTATTTTAAAATTGTAGTACTTTGAATTAATAGGATTAAAACAAAGCACCTAGACATGCTAAGGTAATGAGGTTATGACTGACAATTTATATAGGCTGATGAACATATTTCCACACTGTAGTGAAACTTAAAGTAGGATATTTTTTTCTTTCCCAATTTAATAGGTTCAGATCCGTCCCTGGAATCTCAGTGATAGTGACTTCGTGATGGATGGTTCACAGCCACTTGATCCTCGGAAAACAATTTTTGTTGGAGGAGTCCCTAGACCATTAAGAGCTGGTGAGTAAAATCTGTGGCAACTTTTAAAAGTAAGAAATTATTAGAAATAATCTGTACCATGCATAATTTTTTGTAGTTATGTATGAATAGATAGAGATATATACATATAAAAATTGAAGAGTCTTGGTAGTTTAAACTGCAGTACAATATTCATATATTCTTAAATTTCTCTACTGTCTGGCCTTGGCCATAAATTACAGTGCATCATTGAGATTTACTGGAAACTGTTACATCTGTGTAGTTGTGGAAAGTATTTTGATCATATTAGGAAAACTGTAGTGTAAGCTATGTCACAAAAGGTGTAAAACAAAGAGTTTGTTTTAAAATAATGCTATGGAAACATCTCTGCCCTGCTGCATGACTATGGAGTGGTATTTGTACCTGCTTGTCATTGTGCATTAGCTGTCATTCTGCTGCTGTCAGGTTACACGCACAAACGCAGGCGATGGCGTACTTGAACATGTAGGCGTATAAGAAAAAGGAATAAATTCAGAGAGCTAGCACAGTCTTTATGGCACAGCATTATATGAGATTGCAGGACTCTTTCTAGATTCTTGCCGGAGGCGTGAAGGAAAAAATCAATGTTTCTGTAGCTGTGGAACGGTTGGTCTACAACCTGGACAGTCTGCATTTTCAGATTGGCTGCAGTAGCCTTTTACAATGTTTTAGGTGGCTTTCTAGTAAGTAGGTTGCAGTGAATGTTGGAAGTAGAAGCATACCATACAATGGTTCAAATCTGCTTTTTTATTAGAATGACTTCTGGACTTAGGCTTTCATAGTTTGTAATTAATTTTATTTTTAGAGAAAGATGAGCTTTTAGATGAAAGATGTAAGAAAACCAAGAAGCAATAGTGCAAATTTAGGATACAAAGGATGTTAAATTTTTCGATCTTGGACCTGCAGTGCGCAAGCTTTTTTGTTACTTTACTTTTGAGACTCTGCTTTTGACTGTAATACAAGCTCTGTAAATGAGCATAAACACATTATGATGTTCCAACTGCAGATTAATTTTTCTTTAAATTCAGTCCAGTGCTCCATATTACTGTGCTGAATGTCTGTGATAAATTTAATGGATGCATTCTTAAACTCAGCTCGCAAAGGCCCTGTATATGTGAAAATGAAACTTTTATGGCATTGTGAAATAAAAATAATGACTTCACAAAAGCAGTAAAACTTAAGGAGACTCTTCAAACAGCTATTGGACATCAAGGACTGCTGACACTTCTGTATCCTAATACAGAGGATACTAATTCTGAAAAAAACAGTGTTTTCCACCTCTTTGAATTGCAACTGGATTTAGTATAATATGGCAATCAGAGGATTGCCAAGGTATTTGATCTGTAAAATTTGGAATTTTTTTTTCTCTGAACTTCAGTATCTATGGTAAGTATAGCACTGTAGAGTTAATCAAGCTCTGTGTGGCTGATGAAAAGATGCTAACTACATCTTTAAATTCAAGTAGGACATAGAGCATTAGCACAGCCAGAGAACACGTACCAAGGAATTTGTGGCATGTGGATCTATTTTATACAGCTTACATTCCAGTGCCTACCCAAAAAGTCTTTTGCTGTAATCCCCTGAAGAAAACTGCCCTGGAATTCCAGTTCCAGGTAATCAGGAGCATACAATTCCATTGCTCCTTGGGGGTATGTACCCACAGTGTGAAAGATCTGTCTGCTGAGTAATTAATACCTTATTTATATTGTTCCTTTATTTTTTTTTATTTTGTTATTACTGTTCCATTGCCTGTTGGAAAATTAATAATTAAAATTACCTTTTCTAGTATTTTTAGACATAAGCATATTAAGTTTGTACTGTAAGAACAGTTTAAATAAACACTGTTTTGTTTATTAATAGTGGAATTGGCTATGATCATGGACCGTCTCTACGGTGGAGTTTGTTATGCAGGAATTGACACTGACCCTGAGCTGAAATACCCAAAAGGTGCTGGACGTGTTGCTTTTTCCAATCAGCAGAGTTACATTGCTGCCATCAGTGCTCGGTTTGTTCAACTTCAGCATGGCGATATTGATAAACGAGTAAGTTACATAGAAACAAAAGAAAAGTTATGCCCTATAAAGAAACTTCTCAGAGTGGTAGCATTGCATGTGATTGGCTTTCAAGCCAGCTTCCACTTTTTTTTTAGCATCCATGTAATTCCACTACTTTCAGGAGTATGCTGTGAATGCCCCCAAATGAACAACATTTCCACAGAGCAGCAGTTTGTTCCTTTCACATATGTTGGACCATATGTTCTTCCCATTCTGGAGTTCCTGGTTTTGTTGCGTATGGGCAAGGGGCTTGAAAATCTCTTTCTCTCCCATGTTTTAGTGAAACTAAATACTGTGATAATTCCTCTGTCATTCATAAGAAACTCTAGTATTCACTGGCTTCAGATTAGCTTGACACTTAACAGCTGCCCTTAATTTCAGCCATAATTGTCAGTGGTCAGATAGTTGGTCAGGCTCAACACCTAAAATACAAAATGTCTTACTTTTTTTGTTTGAAAGTCTTATTCTTAGTACTTCCAAAGGCATATTTCTGTTTGCTACAGATGCTTATTCCTAGCAAAAGTAAAACTAATATATTAAGAAGACTAGTGAACTTCATAACTCCTAATTGGAAGTATAAGAGTAGCAAAGAAAACTGGCATCTAAATTATGTCAGTTTTAAGGGTCACTAGTTTTGATGTCAAGAGCTGCAGAGATAGTCTGGCATTAATAGGTGTTCTTAAAAAAAAAAAAAACTAAGGTCTTACGGGAAGAAGGATTGAGTAAGTAAAGTAGTTCAAGGTCCAGTCTCCTCTACAGATCAAAGACATGGGCAAAAGTAGTACAGTTAACAGAAGTGTGCTCTAGGGAGGCAGCATGTGCTTCTCTCCTTTCAGATAGGCAGACTAATAGAGCTTTACGTATGTGTCTCAAATACTGCTTGCCTTATGAGCTGAAATCCCCAAACATGGTCCTTCCCAGAGGATGAGTGGCTGTGGATGTGGGTAGTCATCTACGCTTGAAATTAAGATGTGATGGCTACGTTTTGGTCATGGGATTGCTATCTTTGTGACCTGCAGCTGTCATTGACTTACAACTCTGCCTTTTGGATAGTTACGTAGCAGAAAGAGTGGCCTTGACACTGTGATTGGCTGAGGGGAAATAACTTAATCATCTTGATTTGACTATTTGGACAAAATGGGAGGAGGGACCAGAATCCAGAATTTCTTTTAGGAATGCTAAATGGGTCATTTAGCTTCAGAATTGAGTATTACTTAGTGTGTTTCGGGAACTGTGTAAAGGGCATTCGTCTGTGAAGTCACCTGACTTGAAAATTGAGACATGGGCAGTTGGGTCCCATCCAAATTAGGTCTCCCTTAAAAGTGGGAGACATAGACTTGTACTTTGTAGAACATGGGAAACTTTTATCTTTGTCTTCCTGTTCCCATGGGAGTGCGTCCTTTGCAGTAGAGAGGTAAATAGCAGACCAGCAGTGCCATGTTGTACGAGAAGGAAGGCATGATCCTGCCTTTGAAGGCTGCACTTCCACATACATTGTTCTGCTGTTTTGTGGGGTTTTATGATAGGTCACCAGAGATCTTAAGGGCTCTTTGGATGCCGAGCAGGCATTCGAAATGGCAGTGCTTGCTGTTTGCAGAGAAAAGGATGTAGGTTGTGAACAGGTGATGTAACACTGCATTTCTTAAGGCAGGATGGACTGCAGGCCTCTTGGAGCTTGGACAGGGGGAAAGAAAAACCAGCATAAAATCTACCCCAAATACTGGATCTGAGAAGCACAGTATTTGACTTATATCCATTGAGACTTAATTTATAGAAACAGTATTCAGTGGTTTCTTCAATCACCAAATTACCAAAAAAAACCACCAAAACCAACTAATAAGTACCAAAACAAACCAAAAAACACCCTGCCAAGCACAGTTAGTATCTGGAGATAGCTGTTCATGGGTTGGAGAGGTTGAGGTCAGAAGGCAGGAGGATACAGGCTTTCTCTTTAAATATCTGAATTCTTAAAGTTTCTTTTTTTGATATAATTTATGTCCTTTCTTTAGTGTTGCTTTTTTTAACACTTGAAAAATTAATTTTTTTACTGAAGTGTTCTCCTAAATTTGGAATTTCAAAATTCTTATTAGTATGTATTTCACTGAAGTCCTAGAGGCAGAGCCTGTTCTGCCCTTTACCTCAGTGTTGCCTTTCCATACCAGTTATATCCAGTTTCTGTAGGTCTGCTGTCCTTTCACATTCTTTTCATAGCCAGTTTTTTCTGTGTAAAAGTATTTTTCAGTTGCTAGCTTTGCAGTTCACCTGTTTATCCTTCGGAACTTCAGTTCAAAGTATTTACAGCATTTTTTTTCAAATACCTTTTCCTACCTTAATTGGAAATCTTAGTGTCACAGTCACTTGACAAACATTGTCTGTGATCTTAACTTCTTCTTGAACTAAGTTCTCTGTAGCTTCTTTCCACTTCTTTCAATGTGTAGATATATTTAGTTTCTGTAACAGATGTTTTTTCTTCAGCAAAGTACTCATCTGGACTTCCAACTCCAAACAATTCCTTAAAATATTGTTAACTTTCATACGCCAGTAGTCTGCATCCACCTCATGTAATACTTCCATTCCCCAGAGTGTTTCTCTAATATTTTTGAAATCATCTTTGTACCAATCTTGGTGCATTAGTGCACTGAAGCTTGAAATATATGCTGCTTCATGCTTTCAGTAATTCTGGGCCACGAACACAGTTACTGCATAAGGTACCTGTTTATTGGAAAGTTTGAATGTAATTGGTGATAAGGCAGGTCATTGTAGTGAAATAAGAAGTAGAGCTTGTACTGAATATAGATTACTGGAAGAAACATGTTCTGTTTGACATTTCTTGGATGGCCTCTACTTCTGAAGATAAGAACATGAAGCCTATTGGGCTGTAAAATTTCAGGGTGGGGAGCTGTATGTGTAAATTTTTTCCTCTGGAGATACATTGAAAAAAGTATCATTTTAAAGTTCTTAATATTTCAGGCATATTCTTTCTGAGTATAGAACATACAGTCAATGTCTGTATGTAGCGATCTTCTGAGGCATTGGTATCTACGGAAAAAAATCCCATGCAGCAGTGAGGAAAATGTGGAATACAACAATGCATTCCTTAATGATCGAGTCAACTCATTTTGTGTTTTATTATGAAGTACTTCTTCCTGTCTGATCGCAGTCTGTAGCAGTTCAGTTATACAAAGACATAATGCATATTTACCACTGGACTCTGGCCACTTTTCCATTCTGGCAGTCAGATGAGTTTGGGAGAGAGAAGCTGTGTAAGACAGGTGTTTGTAGCTGTCTGTAGACTTGCAAAATAGTCTTTAAAAAAATATTTTCAGAATTGTATTGAATACAAATTTCCTGTACAGCTCAAAGCCACAGAAAGTAATAGATTACCAAAATTGGTAGGTCCAAATTTGACCATATTTTAAAAGTAGGGAGTGAATTTATGGTGAACGGCACTGCTGAAAGATCTGCATTACAGCTTGCAGAAAGTACTTTTAATTTGCACACAATGTAGTACATACAGAGACACTTGTATTTAAAAAAAAAAATTCTACATTAAAGGGTTATAGTCTCATATGTTCAGTTATTTTTTTTTGCTAAACCATACAGAATTGTCATATTCACATCCACTTGGGAGACCTTTGGGTGGTTTGGTTTTCTTCTACACATACTTCCATAATATCATTTGCAAAGAACACTCTTCTGGAATAAATTAGGGGAAGTTCCTGATGTAGATTTTTATTACGTGCACAGTGTACTTCTAAAGATCTGCCTTGAAGTGTTCTGCAGTATGGATAGGTCTGTAGATGATAAATGATAACAAGTAATAACTGATCAGTTATGTAAAGGCATTAATATGACTGATTTCAGTCTTCAGGGGTTTTTTCGGGGTTCTTCTTCGGACCAGAGGAAAATGAATGCCTTCATACAACTTAAAGTGGAAACAGTTATTAACTGGATTGTTCCTGTTTCACTCCAACAGGTGGAGGTAAAGCCATACGTGTTGGATGACCAGATGTGTGACGAGTGCCAGGGTGCGCGGTGCGGTGGGAAGTTTGCTCCTTTCTTTTGTGCCAATGTCACTTGCCTGCAGTATTACTGTGAGTTTTGTTGGGCAAATATCCACTCTCGTGCAGGACGTGAATTCCACAAGCCATTGGTAAAGGAGGGGGCTGACCGCCCACGTCAGATCCACTTCCGCTGGAATTAAACATGGTGAACCAGCATCTGCATAAGG
>VYXC01006597.1:545423-629869 GCA_013397175.1 Platysteira castanea
TGCTCCTGTAGGGGACAGGGACCATGGCAGTGTTGGCCTGATTAGAATCACAGAATCATGGCCTTAGAATCACAGAATCATCATAGAATGATTTGGGTTGAAAGGTTACATACCATCCAGTTCCACCCCTTGCCATGGGCAGGGTCACCTGCTACACCAGGTTACTCAAAGCCCCATCCAGTCTGGCCTTGAACACTTACATTGTCTGACCACCCTCACAGTAAAGAATTTCATTCTAATATTTCATCTAAGCTGTCCAGCTGTCCTCTTTCAGTTTAAAGCCATCACCCCTTTATCTTGTCACTACATCACTGTTTTCCAAATTACCAGTTAGTACCTTTTGTTTGTTGTTTTTTAATCCAGAAAATCTGCTATTAAGTCCAATGTACTGACACATTAAACGTCATATTAACCATGCTTCTACGCAGTGTTCCTAAATTATCCCTGGGGAGCTCTAAATCCATCACAGCATCTCAGCTGTAAGAGGAGAGGGAGAGCAGTGCCACATGTGGTAGGTGTGAATGGCAATTCCCTAGCTTTCTATTTTTGGTGATGTTGGAAGAGTTAAAGTTTTTTTTTCCACAGCAGTGATGGTAATTGCACTGGCTTGTTTTATTTTTGTTGTCAGTGGTAGGGTTTTTATATGCCATCACTTTCATCAGCACTTAGTTGTTGGCACAGAACCTCAGCTGCCAAATTACCCATCTGCTTGCCACATGAAGGGCTGTTCTGTCGTTTGCCTTCTGAAGAAGCTGTGCCATTCCAGAGTTAAGGCTGTGGTTTTTTTTACTTCACACAGGTACTAAACACTTCTCCATCTCATGTTAAGTTTAAACAGAAGACCAGGGTGTCCTTCAAACCACCAAGCCAGCTGGTGGGAGAGAAGGCTGCCGACAGCAGGGAGCTGCCGCCCCAGCACTGGCAAGAAGAGATTCTGAGGGAGCACAGCAGAACTGGGCAGAGTTTTTTGTAGCTACGAGAGCCACCAGCTGACCTGAAAAACAAGCAGGAATGATCCACCTGCAAGCACAATGGGCAAGGGGAGGGTGGTGTGTAAAGCTGTTCTATTTTCTTTAAATAGAAAGTATCATAGAGCCAAGGTCTAGGTCAAAGTTCTGGCCACAAATGGCGTCGGCAGTGGCTCACTGATCTCTCACAGTAATCACACTGATCTTTCACCAGGAGCTCTGTGTGTACATTGCCTGAGATTTTGGCCTCCATACCTAAAGAGCTTTGTACAGCTGAGTGTTGCTGCACTGCTGCAGAAGGCAGGCGCTGGGGCGGGCTGGCTGGGTAATGCAGGGAAGAGGGGACTGGTGGGATGTTCTCTTCACATCTCTCATTTTAACAGGTTCGTATGTCTCTCAGTTTCATTTTCTTTCCATCTGCTTTACCCTCAGGTTCATGACACCCTGGTGTTGCAGTTTACCCAGAGCTTGTGGACATACGAAGACTTAATGGGAATTTCATCTACATGTTATCTTCTGCTATGCAGAAACCTGATGCAGAGCAGGGACTTGAACCAGTGTACTGCCGTTTTGATGAATGCACTGATCACCCACTGCTTGTGCTCCAGAGATAGAAGATCCATAGTTTAGTCCTTTCTATCAGAATTAAGACTGCTTGGTTCACTAATTTTGTTGTCTCTGTGGCAAATGTGCAGCACAGCAAAGGGAGAAGCTGCTCTCCACTTACCCGACCAGAGGGCCTGGCCATGATCTCATCTTCCAGCCCTGGGTGCCCTCCTGTGGACATGAAGCCACAAAAGGGGAAAGTTTGGTAAAGGCCTTGTTATCTCTAGGACATGAGATATGTCCAAGACATTACTAGGATATGCCTGTGCTCCTGGATCTGTTCAAATCCCATACCTGTAGTTTCTAGAGCAGGAACACTTAAAGTCTAACTCAGATAGAGCATCTTTTTTCCTGTTGTCTTTCCACTGAAGACTTTCAGCCTGCTGTACTGAACTCGCTAGCAGTGTTGGGAGATGCAAAACACAGATCATCTAGAATACTTTGTCTTGTGTGAGAAGGAAAAAACCAGCATAAGGAGATATTATAATTTAACTGTTGTGGTGTGCAAAACTGTCAAAAGAGCCCTTTGTCCATACCCAACTGAAGATGTGAGGCCCACTGAACTGGTTGCCTCTGGGATGGAAAATATTCCAATACTTTGAGTTGAAAATGTGCAGACATTTTAATGTTTAACTGGGGAAAGTGCACAATATCTGCCATAATCAGAAAGTGCACCCACAGACAAGTCAAACATGACTTCTTTGTCTGTGTTTCACAATTGTGTGAGGAAACAATCACAGTGAACACTGTCCACCTCTCATGCAGGAGAATCCCACAAACCCTATAGAGGACATTTCCTATGTATGCTTTTGGAATAGGACTTGCAGCAGCTTCAGCTCACATGTGGGCCTTCCCCCAAAAACTGAATTTCAACCTTTAAGGTTAGATTTGGGTTAGCATGACACCATCTGTTACCCATTTTGCATGAGAACATGGTGCACTTGGCCAACGTTTCAAATGATGTGTACAGTGATCCTGTAGGGAGACCCGTGAGAGAAAAGTGCTTCTGGGAACAACAGTTTTATACTGAGTTCCCTAAAGCACATGAATAGTAGTTGCCTGAAATGTTACTTCCTTGCACAAGATAAGAGCTTCTTTGAGTAGAATTCAAAATCAAACAACACGTATTAGAGTAAATAAAATAAATACAGTGTCCAGGCAACAACATAGAGAACGAGAGGACACAATCTCAAGCTGCTCCAAGGGAAAATTAGGTTGGATGTTAGGAAAACGTTTTTTACGGAAGGAGTTATGAAGTTCTGGAATCATCTGCTGGGGAGGTGATGGAGTTACCAGCCTTGGATGTGTTTTAAAAAAGACTGGATGTGGCAATCAGTGCCATGGTTTAGTTGAGGTGGTTTTAGGGCATGGGTTGGACTCGGTGATCTTGAAGGTCTCTTCCAACCTGGTGATTATGTGACTCTGTGATACTGTCAGGGAACTTCAGGTCTATAAAGGTAATGTGGTAAAAACTGGAGTCTGAATGAATATTGAAAGGAAAAGATTGAAAAACAGGCTTTCATTCACTATTTTTTAATAAATTATCAAATGCCAACAATAATCAGGCAAAAAAAGTGTTTGGAAGTCTGAAAATTCAGAGATAGCATCCAGGGGTTAACTATGTCATCTCCATTCCTAGTCACAAGTAGCTCATAGCTGCAGTAACAGTTTCATTAAATTCCAGGTATGCCATCCATCCTGCCCTCTGCCTATCGGAGCTTTGCCACAGCTCCTCTTCCAGCCTGCTCTGGGAACTGAATGCACTCCAGTCTGGGCAGGGCCAGGGACTTTTTGGTAAATCTGGTTGCACTACCTGCTGACATCAGGCTCAGACTTCCAGCATCTGGGAAATAAATGAGTTCATCTGATGGTCTCCTGGTCCCCAGCACAGGTGAGACTGTATGGGCCAAGCTGCATCCATTCTGTCATTTTGCTTCATGGCTGGGGCAGGGACAAGGTTTGGGAGCTGGCTGTGGCGACAGAAGGGAAGTTTGGCAGCCTCTTGACTACAAGTGGAGAAAGATACTTTGTTCTGGCATGTATACAGTTATAAATTCTGATTTATCCTATGAACTTATTTCTAGCTACAACCCTCAGCATAAATGAAAACTTCCCTGTTGTGTTTAAAAAATAAATCTATGTCCCTGGAAGGCAAAGCCCAATGCTGGCATGATAACACGCAAGACAGGTTGAACCAGTTTGGTGCAGCTGGACTTGTGAACCTGAGCGGGTCTCATCCCACCACTTTGATGCATAGAAGGAGGGAGCCACATGACTTTCCTCACTAGGCCACGTAAAAACACCCTCAAAGACAGTGTCTGGAGCCTGCTTAAACCAGGGGGGCTGAACATGACACAGGAGCTGTTTCCAGAACCAGGTGGCAAGGCAGAGAGGGAAACCTACAGCCATGTACAATGATGGGATCAGCGGGAAGGACTGGAAGTCCTCCAAAAGGTCTTCAATGCCTGTATCTGAAGGGCAGGAATAACTATGGCTTTGGTGCATGGTGTTGATCTCTCCTGGTAAATCTCAGTAGGGCCAACAAGACTGCTTTGTGTGTACTGGCCTAAAAGTAACTTTTCTAAATATCTGAAGAGTGTAAGTGGTGGAGAACAGGCTGGCTCCAGCAACTGGTGCCTGGAGATGCCTCTGTCAGGTCCTTCCTCATCATGCACCAACCCAGTCCCACCTGCAGATAGTTTCTATCAGCCATACTAAGAAGTGTCTTTGCATCTGCTGTCACGAAGGCTTGACCCAGTGCCAGGTTGGCCAGGGCATGGATGTAGATGAAGCAGTTTTACTTCATGCTCCCTCACTGGATGGGACAGAAGTGACTCTGACTGGAGTGACACTCAGAGGTCTGGCTTTGAGCTCTCTGTAAGGGCCTATGCTGCAGAAGGCTATTTAATGTCTGCTTGCTCAAATAGAAAGCTGAAGACTTTAAAGGCCTCCCCAGCTTCCCATAGTGAAGCTGTCATTTAGGCTGTTTAGCATCAAAGATTAGATTTTCGGTGTTTTCCAATAACCTACTGCATCATCATTTACTCATGTTACTAACACTCCAGCAGATTTCAATGACCTTTGCAAAAAGAAAATTAGACTAGATTGACATATTTGCTTTAGAAGATGCTAATCAATATCTATTTTGTTAGCCAATATGGTTATGTCTCCTGTTATTGTGATTTATTTCGTTTTTGTTGACCAAAGGTGGTTGAATGGGTGATAACAGTACTGGAAGTGGCAAGGGTTAATAAATTCAGATGAGGTTGTCATCTTATTACCAGAGTGCAGGAAGTGAAGCACAGCCATTTAATTAACCTAGTCGCAATGAATTTCATGCAACACGCAGTTAACACTTCATCTATTAAAACCACGAAGCAGATGGTAGTGAGCAGTTTTTTCTGCCATAAATAGGGTACCAATTTAAATTACTTGCTGCACAGGATTTTATTGGGCAAAATTATCTAGATATTAAATTGTGAGATATTTAATAATCTCTTTCTTTTAAGTCATGCATATATAAGACTCTTGGTCCAATAGTAGAAAACTCAATTATTTCCATGAAATCTCCAATATGGAGAGCTTAAAAAAAGAAAAAGAAGACAAAACCTTGATGAATTGACATTTCTTCAAACTCCAAGGCCTTCAGTCATTGTCTGTGCTAGAGAATATATACCCCATTATAAAGTTTTACCCTACTTTCTCTATCTGTGTAAGAGATTTTTATTATTCACATAAATGGATAATCCTAGATGAGTATTAAAAGGCCACATTTCTCAATAGACCGGTAGTTTCTCTCTTGCTCTTGAAAAATGATTGTGATAAATATTACCAAATTTAACATTTTCCTTTTCATTTCACACAGTTAGGAAGAGTTATGTGAGCACATGACTGCACATATGGGCAAGGGGGCTGTATATCAAAAGCACTGTGGGCAGCTTGGTGCCTGAAGCTGAGTAGCCGCTTTGCTTGCCTGTCTTTTATCCTAGGGAGGGGAATGTAAACTTAAAAAACCCAACCAACCAAACAAGCAAAACAAAACACAGTTGTGTGATATGGCTTCATATGCACATAAAATTTAGACATTTCTGGAACTTGCCAGCTTTTTAAATTATTTCATGCACAAAATTGCTGCCCTCATATAAAATACAAGGCAGAGGAAGAAGCAAATAGGCTCTCCTAAAATCATGATTGCCTCAGGACTGTGTGAAACCCATTTTGAAGCAGAGGAGCAAATGTTTGTTTGAAATCAGAGCAAAATCCCAGGAAGAAAAGCAAAGCCTGAGCCAGCAGAGCAAATAGGTCGCTGCACGCCCAGCATTGTGCAGCTCCCACAGTCCTCGGCAAGGGCAGAAAATTGTCTCTCAGCTCCTTCAGAGAAAACAAATCTGACCGACTTTCCTTCGGCATTCTCCTTCTGCCTCCAAAGACAGAGGCTTGTCAACAAAGCTGTGCTTCCAGTGAATAGGGTTCATTAAGCCCGCAGAAAGCCAGAGGGTGTGCATTCATTTGTTTGAATGACTCTCGGAGACTCCTTTATTTGAATGACTTTTTCCTTAGAGAGGCAGAAGGCAAGTGTGTCCTTTGTCACCTCCTCTGATTGCTCTGTCCACTGAACCACTAGCAATAGCTATCAGAAAGTCTCCAGAGATTCGAAGCGTCACAATCCATGACAAAGGACATAAATTGCTCTTTTCACAGATGACATCCCGCTTTATCTCAGTAAAACACAAATCTATGTTCAGTGCCTGAAGAAGTCCTGGAGCATTACTCCACTGGAGCAAGGCTTCATGGAAATATGACTAAATCAAAGGTGATCCTTACACAATCATCCAGGGAGATTTTTTTTCATTTTCTATGATACTGACCTCCAGGGGAATTCAACTATTTACTGGTACCAGCCCCATCCTACTTAAGCAAACTGCCACAGTCCTTTTTCAGCCCGTCATATCAGGAAGGAAGGAAGGACTTCATTTTTTACTGAATGTACTGGCACAGGTTTGGCTTGGCTGTAAAAAAATGAGTTATGTACGGTCCTAAGTGTAAGTAACATGTAAAAGAGACCAAGAATAAAGTTTTTGAGGCACAGTAAAACCAAAAGAAAAAAGAAGGCTTTCCCTGGTGGGCACATGTGATTAGCAGGCAACGTTACCTGGGGAAGGGCATGCAGAGCTCCCAGCACCAGCCCCTCTGCACGAGGAGCTGTGGGGCACTTGACAACTCCTTATTCCTTCACGTGCGGTTTGTGACCAAGGCTTAGGGACTTCTTGAGGAGGCTGACAGATCTAGAGACCACCCCATCTCTTCTGGGAGAAGGACAATCCAGGCTGCCACAGATTGCCACAGCACTGGGACACAGTGCTTAAAAGGTGGGAGGGAGAGGATTGAGGAGCAGAACATGGCTTTTGTTCAAGAGCACAATGAAATCAACTTTGAACAGTTAAAAACTAAATTTTATTTGGTTTCCATTCAAACATACTATAGGTTAATTGCTTCCCAGCAATTGCTGCTGAAGAGAGATGGACAGCCTGGTGGAGAAGACAATGTCCTAGGTCATAGGAGCTGCCACTGCTGCAAGGGGGATCTCTGACCTTATTCATTCAGGAAAAAAAAAAANTTTCAGAGCAGCAGGTTTTAAGTTGCTGTGATTTTCTGTCACTCCATGAATACCAAAGCACATCAATATCCACAGCCTAAGTTTCTCCCCTTTCATTAAGCATCATTAACAGGGTTTCCTATGACAAAAAATAATGAAACACTATAAAAGAGTTTAAAATATTGATTGTACATTGATGGATATTGATTGGATATTGGTGTTGATTGGATATGGACACTTTTGTTCAGATAGGTCAATATTACAGGTCAGTCTGAGATGCTGAAGAATTTCAAGGCAAAATGACCAGCATGGGCCAACTCAAGAGGTCAAAGTCAGGCCCAGAACAAACTCTGTCTCCTAACTGCCAAGTCAGTGCTTTATCAATAAAGCACATTGCTCTTTAGTATATTCATTTATAATGCAGATTAGGTGGATGAGAGGAAAATTTAATCTTTTAGAATGACTAATAACTATGCTAATGTGTTCAGATAAAATAAGCATTCACATATGCTGAAAGCCTTTATAGTGTAATAAACTTCTGTTATCTTTTGAGGCGTGCAGTACTTTGATTTTCATATACCAACTCCTTTTTATTTCAAGTGCAATAAAAAAATGTTTTTTTAAAAAGATTGCAAAGCTTGAGACTCCTGAACCTCATTTCAATAGCGCTTGTGTGAAGTGCTGACAAACTATTCTGATTAGTAGGCTCAGGGGGCTGGGGTTTCTTTGGCTGGCTGAGGTTTTTCCTCCCTGACAAAGTGTGTCAAACTAATTTGAAGACTTGCACTTCAGAGATGGCAAAGAGCTTAGAGGGTATTGATTTCAATGAGTCTGAAACTTTGTGTGTACAGAAACACTAATCCCCTCGGAAGTCACTTTTATTTTCCTGCATATGACCAAACACATGTTTTGGTCCCCTGTCTAAGTTTCTGTTGTTCTTCCTCGTAGCACAGGCACATTTATAAAACATTTTAGGAGGTTTAAAATCAGACCTGGTTGCTAATCACATGCCAGTCTCTGGCACCATGTGTGACACAGCCTTTCCTCTGGCTGCAGTTTCTTGGCTACATCCTTCCCACTGAACCCACAGACCCCACAGCTGCAGCTGCCAAGGTCCAGGTCAGGCTAGATGTTTTAGGAAGCAGACCACTTTTGCCTGAAAACGTCTCCAAGTGATGCAAGAAGGTACTGGAGGTCACCCCTGGAGCCTAGCAGGCTGCTCCACCATGGCATGGCCTTGCCAGCCTTGGGGAAAAACATGATGCTGTTCTTTACTCCTGCACTACACCATGTTATGGTTCTCCCGTATGGAGCACTTTAAAAGCAGAAAAGTAAGTAAGTGAGAAGTCATGGGAGAAAACAATCTCAGAGAGATACAAAACCAAAAAGAAGCAAGCATTCACTATTAATTTTAACCTGCACTGATAATAATTAAAGTCAGTTTGGAGAAAATCAACTGTCTTTTAAGAAAATACAGCAAATACAGTAATATTTTTTGTTTAGTCTTCTTCCCTTGAGAAGGATGAAATATCAAAATACCTTGTCTATAAAAGGAAGTAATTACCTGGCAGAAGGCAATAAATGATCACATATTAAAAACATCATCAAGAACAATAGAAAGTCTTGGGGTCGGGTTTTCTCTTACAATAGGGCAACAAAGAATAACTAAAATAAAAAAAGCATAAAGCAATGGTGTCTCATTCTGGATGAAAGCACAAGCCTCACCAAAAGCATTAAAACAAGGAATGTGCCCTAAAATAGGAAATGGGGCCTCTGTACCCAGCTGACTTTTGTGAATGAGTGCAGAGTGCTCTATAAAGGGATGGCTGCCAGCATGGGGAAGGCAAATGCCGTGGAGGGCATCATCAGGGAAAAATTAGCAGATGAGTCTACTGAAGCTGAGGTAGAAAATAGAAGGGAGGCTGCCTAGGAAAGTGCAGATCTTAGACAGTTTGTCAGGCAAAATTGCCTACCTGTTCCCATCTCCGTGGAGATGCACAGGTTATATTTGGTACTTGAGATTTTGTCATTCGCACTCCACTGAGTATTTGCCTGTGAGAACCCATATTTATATCACAAGGTTAATTAGTCATGCTGGAAAGCAGTGCTGCAGAATGGACAGGAAGGGACAGACATGCCCAAGTCCTTCTTTAAACACTCGCTGCCAGTATTTTCTAAGCTAACTCTAAAATTCAGCTTCCAGAGGCTGTATTCTTTATGCAGAAGAGCTATGGAAAACAAAGGGTGATGGGAGAATTTGCAGTATTTAACAGCTCCCTGCAATCATGAAAACAGCCAGGAGGACTAACAGCACTGGCAGGCAGAGATGAAGCTGCCGCAGGAGCTGGGTGTGCGGGAGCAGTCCCGGCACGCCACGCTGGGTGCCTCGGGTGGTGAGGAATTTACACAGACAACTGGGTTATGTTCCTCATCCTGGCACAGGCTGAACCACTCTAGGTAACAGTCCTCATCTGCTTCTTTCAGCTCCTTAGCAGAAATGTCATAGATAAGTGCAAGGTGTGAGTATTTAGGAGGAATATTTCCTTATCTTTTAATTAAGAGTGTTACAGAGATGGGTTGGTTTTTTTCTCTTTTTTGCAAGATAGGTAGAATAGTAGATTTTTCCAGTCTAACCTTTTATAGGCCAGGCATGTGATATGTGGTAAGAGCCATGAGAGGCATTTAAATTATTTCTTTTGAGACCTCTTCATGCTTATTTTAGTTTCAATAGAATTGGGTCTGTTCCATATGTCCTGATTCACTACAGGATGCTTTTCTTGTCAGAGGAGTGGCTCTGTTTGATCAAGATGGTACTGACCTCATTTGTGAAATCAAGTATCAACTCAGTGTATGGGGAAGCGTCTTCCTAGCACAGCATCTAACAAAAAATTTTTTAAAAGAGCAGCTTAATACAGGTTCTATTAAAAGTAAGCCAAAGGGGAAAAAGAACAAATCTTACGTAATGTCCTATCATACAGGCATTTAATTTTCCATTCACCTGATAAAAATTTTAATCAGAAAAAGCTCTCATCTGAAATAAGAGCACTTTGGTACTTTTAACAGTCTTAGTCTTCTGTTGACGTGAGAATATAAGATGCTGAAATCATAACAGTACAATTGGATAGCTCTTGCTTTTATTTCTGTGAGTGAGAAAAATTGTCAGGTACTATCATCTGCATGTTATTATGCCTTATTCATGGACAGGGGAGCCAAGGGAGAATTTTTGCTTCATCACAACTGACCAGACATTATCAAGGTGTATACACTATGTGAACAACTCAGCCCTCCTTTATTTTAACAGCTGGAAGGTTCACAAAGCTATGACCTGAATGATAGAAAGAAAAAAAAAGTGAAAGATGTATCTGAGGTGTCCTTAATAAAAAGCTGTAAAAATATTGTCTGACTAAAGCCTATAACTATATTTAGATATATGTTTCCCCGAAGAGTGCAATCAGCAAGGTAAAATATTAACAGCTGGTTTATGGTGTTGACGTTTCCCATTTATTTCCTCATTCACGTGCTTGTGGAGTAGGACAAATAAGCACCTGGGAGAAGAGAGTTGGGGACAGGCTGAGGATGAGGCTATGTGTCCAGGTAGATTCCAGGGTAGTGGCTCAGCAAGAGGGTATAAGACACTCTCCCCGCCCAGGGAAACTTTGGGAGAAGTGAGTTACCCCCTGTGGCCCAAGGTTGGCTCGGGCAGTACAGACAAACACAGATTAAACTGAATCTTTACCCTGGGCTTTTCCACCTGGAAAAATTCCAGCAGCAGTCAACCGGGACCTGCCTGAGAAAGCACTTCTGAGGGGCACACAGATCTGTGTCCCCACGCCCAGGCCTGCTGCTGAGGGCACAGCACATGCACCTCCAGTGCCTGAAAGGAAATCAGCCCCTGGAGAAAACACAGCACAACTTCAGCCAGCATGCAGCCATCAGCAAGATGTGCCGGGGGGACACATTTGAGCCTCACAGCAGTGTTAGCAGCCATGGGCTGGGGGCTTCTGCTGCCGCCCCTGCCAGCGCCAGGCCCCGCCACGGCCCAGCATACATGGGCCTGGGTGGCACAGCCTCACAGCAGCTGCCATCGGGAAAAAAGTCCCAGGGAACGGCTTTCTGACACAGATGGGTAGACTCTGTCTAGCCTGCAGCAATGAAAATGGATGGGAGTTAGCTGGTAGGAAAAAGTGAGCAGCAGCATTTTTTGGATCAGCAGCTGGAAACAGAGAGGGCACGTGGGCTGTTTCTCAGCTTAAGCATCCTATCCAAACTCTGCTTTTAAACAGGGAAAGGACAAAACCTGCCTAAAATCTGACAAATGGTGCAGACGACTTCTTAGAAAAAGGAAGTCTACTTGGAGGAGATCTTTGTAAAGTCATCCACTCTTATGCTTTGGGAGTGGGGCTAGGGTGCATTTCACATGGTGCAGCACTGCATAGACAGTAAAGAACAAGGGCATTCACATTCTTGTGTAAAGCATCCAGGTTTGACCATCGTTAGAGACAATATAATATTCCCTACTACAGATGGATCCATGGCACACTCTATGCTATGGCAACTGCTGTTGCAGTGATTTTCCAGAAATATGGGGAGTTGCATTAATACTGGAGCTATGGCAGCAATAGTCACAGCAATAGCTCCTCAGAGTTGCTTGTCCCAGCTGTTAAAGAGAGGAATTCTTTCTGCCTTGTTTTTCTGTTGTTTATAAATGTAGGAGATGCACATGATTAGAGTGTCTAGATCTGGAAATAATATTTTAATCTCAGGGTGTGTGTCAGAGAGAGACAGGCAGAATACATTCGTGTCTGAATTAGTGTTTGTAACAGGTCTACAAACAGACAAATTTGCAGTCAAAAGGATAGTATCAACATTTAATTTAAAAGCCTCTTTAAAGAGTTTCATTGCCATATGCTGAAAATCTAATCTTTAAAAGAGACAATATCTAAAAGTTTGGCTTACTTCTCAAATGTGTCAATTCGTATTTTTCCTTAATTTGACCTATTTATCTTAAAACATTTATAATCTGTTAGGGGGATGTTCATAGCTAAATGTCCAATTTGGTTTGTTTGTTTTTTAAATCCGCCGTTCTGTTGCCAAGAAATTAAAGAAACAGATGCCACTCTTTTTTGAGGGGCTCCATTAAATACAATGTCTTACCCACCATCTGCTGGATCTGCAGCAGCAATTAACAGCTACACACTATTCCCAGAGCAGAGCTGACAGCAATTGATGGTGCTGGGATCCCGGCAATTTCTCCTTCCCGCTCCTCACCCTCTCTCTTCCAAATACCTATAATACCATATTTCTGCAAAAGGACTGGGTCTGCTCAGAAAAAAAGGAATGAGTGATTCCTCTTTCTTCAAACTGTTATGGATGAAAGCCCTCCCCAGGCATTACACTTTTTAAACAAAGAGCATATTCAACAATAACAACTGAGACAATAGATGTCTGCAAAGGCTGCATGAGCAAAGTTTGTCCGACATCTTTTGGAACAGGTCTCTTCTGCAACACTGTGCAGCTGTTCTGAGGAGCCAGGGCCAGGGCTGCACACAGGCTCTTCCCTTCTGCACCACTGGTTCAATCCCACCTGAGTGGAAAGCTGTTGCAGTTTGTAGTTTCTGCATTGGCATGGCAAGCCACAAACCTTCCCGGAGAGCACCGGCTCCCGGCTGCCTTGGGGATAGCAGCTGTTCCACTTCACACAGCCCTTCCAGGCTGCCCTGCACTCATGCTCCGGCTGTCGGCTCCACAACACGGTGGCAATAAAGGAGGCGAAAAGGCTCCCTGCATGGGGACCCCAGAAGGACTTTATTCACATGGTGACAGGCAGGTTCCCAAACACAGAGCGACAACATGGCACGGAGTCTTGGATTTTATACGGGGATGGGGGGCGAGACAGAGCACATGGACTAATGGTCGCCGGGCACAGGGGCGGTACCTGGGTGGAGTTGGGGTATTGGGACCAGTGGGGAGAACCCGAGGGAGTGGTCAGGACAAGGGGNGGCCACGCTGCAGCTCCCGTGCCGATACCCTCAGGGCCGGCCCTGCTCTGCCAGGGGCTGGTCTGGGGCCAGCGCTGCCCTGCAGGTCCGGGCTGGGGTGGCTTCCCCCTGCGCAGCAGCCACCTGCACTCCCAGGTTTGGCAGCACAGGAGCTGGCGGTCAGGGGCAATGTCCTGGGGCGAGACCACTGGGGAAGGGGGCATAGATGAGGGTGGAGCCCGTGGCTGGGGGGAAACTCCCGATGGTAGGGGGAGGAGCCGAAACAGTTACACCCATTGAGGCAGGGGGGGTTTCCCCACATAGGAACACCGAGCAACAAAGGCGGCAGAGTTAGGGAGGGGCCAGGGATTCAGGCGGGCATGGGAAGATACGAAGTAGAAGGAGAAGGTACTGTGGTGCGGCCACGTGTCGCCTCCATCTTGGCTACTACCTAGAGCCGACACAGTGGGGTACTGAGGGATGAGGGCTTGGGGAGTGGGATGAGGGTTGAGGGAGCGCCCGGACCAGGGTGATCAGTCCCAGCTCAGTAAGGGGACAGGGGAGACCCAGAAGAGCCATCTTTCGATCTTTCCTGAGGGTCAGAGGGAGAGGAGAGACAGGGAGGGGGAAGAGACAGAGGGGTTGCAAGTCGGCAAAATGGTTGCCACCACGTGGTCGGGGTTATCATGGGGAATAATAAAGGAACAAAAACTGGGGAAGAGNGTAAACCAAAACAAAGGTTAATTCCCTTTATCCCTCGTGCACAAGAACTCCCCACACAATTGCTGATTCCCCATGCCTTTATAAAGGACAGCTAATCTTAAAGAAAAACTTCTCCCAAACGGGGGGTACTACTACACTTGCATCTTCTCTTGTTAGAGATGGGTTTTCTCTTGCCGAGGCTTTGCATGAGGGGCGACCCCCTTCACTTCAACAAGAACCCACCCCCAACACTCCACCAAACCCAAGGTAAAAGGATTAAACTAAAAAGAAAGAATGACCCCTGTACCAGGTCGACCATGCCCATCCACAGGCTCCCCTTGCCACAGGGGCTTTCCAGCAGGCTCTCCTCAGGGGCTTACCAGCACAGAGAGCCAATGTAAAGCACTCAGGCTGGTCTGCCGCTGTTTGGCCGACCTCCTTTGAAAGCGCTACTTTCCTCAGGAGGTTAATGGCCGCTCCTTTGGTCCTCTCGCTGAAATGCAAGCTTCGCGTCAGGGAAATGGCTTCCCAAAGGCAACTTCTCTCCTGCAGCAGTGGCTCAGGGGACGCACTCCAGGGCGCCTCTTCGCAGATGCCCCATGTTGGGCGGCCATTTGTTGCGGCTTGTATTTCTATGTTGGCATGGCAAGCTGCAAACCTTCCCGGAGAGCACCGGCTCCCGGCTGCCTTGGGGAGAGCGGCTGTTCTGCTTCCCGTAGCCCTTCCGGGCTGCCCTGCACTCATGCTCCGGCTGTCGGCTCCACAACACAGTGGCAATAAAGGAGGTGAGAAGGCTCCCTGCATGGGGACCTCAGAGGAGCTTTATTCACATGGTGACAGGCAGATTCCCAAATGCAGAAAAAGAGGACATGTTCTGGGCCTGGGATTTTATACGGGGGTAGGGGGCCAGAGAGAGCACATGGACTAATGGTCTCAGGGAACAGGGGCAGTACCTGGGTGGAGTTAGGGTATTGGGACCAGTGGGAAGAACCTGAGGGAGTAGCCAAGATGAGGGGCGGGGAAGGGAAAACAATGTGGGAAGGGCAGGCGATTTAGTAGGAAAAGGTGTGGGAAAATACAGCACCACAGGAAGCCATTGAAAATTCATTCCTCTGTCTGATATGGGAATACCTCTGTCTGATATTGGAATACCTGGGGAGGCTCTGCCTAGTGAGCAGCCATTAATTGTAAGCACTGGGTGCGATTCATGACCATTGTCTGACAGCCAGGTAACTGATTTTGTACCACTAAACGCTCTTGGAGATTGAGTGTTTTATTGGCAAATGGCACTCTTAGTCACAGGATAACATGGAGTGTTTGGATTCCCTTTACTGACTGAAGGGTGTCACCCTTCAGCCTACAGTCCAGTCCTTTCTTTCCGCTGAGCAGATTGATTAGTAGCCAAGTCCAGGTGTGCCGGGTGAGTTTAAATTGGTCATTAATTTTCTACACCAGAATGGTTGTCAAACACTGAAAGAGGCTACACAGGGAAGTGGAGTCGCCATCCCTGGAAGTGTTTAAAAGACCTGTAAATGTGGCACCTAGGGACATGGTTTACTGGTGGACTTGGCTGTGCTAGGATAAGGGTTGGACTTGATGTTAAAGGTCTTTTCCAACCTAAACAATTCTATTATTCTATGATTACTTACCTTGGAACAGAAGAGCTTCCCTGGCCTTTCCTTCAGTGTTTGTGGTGATGGCACACAAACTTGGATTACTGGGCCTGGACGTTAGTTGTACCCTCCCTGGCTTCAGGGGGATTCTCAGGGCACCAGAGAATGCAGTAGAATGCATTTTAAAAAATCTGTCTGTTCAAGGCTCCAGGTTTTTAATCAATGCCCCACATGCAAATAGACTAGCTTGCTTACTCCCTTAGCTGCTGTCACACATTCTGATAACTCTCCAGTGTCAAGGTCTTCCTTAAAAGACAGTGAACTTCCTCCAGAAGTGTATTTGTACAGTATTATCTGAGAGAAATTCTAGATGCTGCAACAATGTATAGCTTTATTTTCAACAAGTTATTTGCATTGCTGTAATGGCGGAAGAATTTCTGTTCCTCTGTCTGTCAGGCTAATAGCCTGTCCTCAGCACAACTGGTTTCTTCAATGAGGCATGAAGAAAATAAAGGAACATCAGGGTTTAACACTTCAGATGCTCAGTTTTGCCAGTGTCAGGATAGACAGGTGTACATTATTCTGGAAATTAAAATTTCCATCCTGATAATAAATCTGTATAGTAATTATCCTTATTGCCCTGTGTGGTGACCATCTGTAAAGGCAATGGGCATTAGAAGAGGCATCTCATAAATCAGGTGAGATTTAAAATCTTCCAAGAGTTTGTAAATCTGCCCAGGATTTAGGGATTAATTGAAGAGCAGACAGCTTAATACATTAACCTTTCACCTCTGCAGTCCTGGGCTCAAAAGCTGACTTAGGTCAAGAAGCAAAAAAATAGATCGGTGATTTTGTCCTAGTCCTTATGAGTGCTGGTTAGCACTGCCTTGTTCTGTCAGCAGGGTTTGCTTTGGGGGTTGCATGTGTCTTGTCTGCTGCTGGCACACCATTATGAGATTATTAACTTAAGCGTAAAGTCAGGTGCCCAAGGAGAACTGTTAGTAGGCTATGGTGGCTGTAAAAAAGGTCAGGAAGCATCAAGGACAGCCCTAAGTAGTTTGTTTCCTAAAACTTAGCCAGGTCATTAAAGGGGTTGCAGGGATGCTGCAGCAGGAGAGGATGGGAGGGAAGATCCCCATCAGCCCTTCTGCAGCCCTGCCCAGCCGGGTGAATGCTCGCACTCTTTGTCACTCCCTACACTCCCACCCCAATGCTGCCTGCGCCCTTCTCACAGGGCTTGCCAAGAAAGCAACTTTACAGGGACGCAGTAAGAGAATCTGGGGTCAGCAGGCCTTACTTAATTTCTTTGTGTCTGAACACAATAAAATTCAGTAGCATGCAGCAACATGGACCATCCTTCTCCCAGTTTCCTTTGTCTTGTGGAAGATGAGGACACTGCAGAGGTTCTGGAGGTACCCTCAGCTGTGTGATAACAGGGTGTTCAGTCACTTGGCAGTGACCCTCAGCAGCCTGTCCTTGCTGACTGAGAGCCAAAGTCTGCTTTACAGAGATGGTCCGATGCTGAAGGTGAAAGTGTAGCCAGCATCCCTAAAGGTGGTGGAATAACCCGTCCGTGAGTGGCCCGTGGTGGTCGAGACTCGCCCATGGCCCCAGCTTGTCAGCAGTACATTCCCTGTGGCTTAGCACTGACCACTGGTGGCAGAACACAGCGTGATCTGCACCTGTGTCAAGTCTGGGGAGAAGGATTGAGCAATGCCAGTGTCAGCAGCAGACATCTCTCTGAGGAGGCAGCATGCTCTGAGTCCCTATTAAATAGCACCAGATTGGGAAGTCACACACCTCTCTGCTGGTGTACAAGTATACCCACAGATTTATGTTCCTCACAACCTTCAGACCACCCTTGAGAAATATCCATGCAAAAATAAAAATTGCCCATGACCCCTGTCTTTGACTTTTTGACCTCTCCCTTTCTCCACAAATACCCTGTCTGCTTGGGATTTGCCAGCTGACTGATGAGATTGGGTCTGATCTCTGCTCTGGGAGGACATTTGAAAATAATGTGATTTTCTGGAACTCACAAACACACACACATAATCTACATTTCCGGTGTGGGGGTGAGTTTTTTCGTCTGCTTGGAACAAGTGTTGTCCTGGGGTTTTTTAACCTTACAAAAATGCATTCATTACTGATGCAGGTCAGAGGTGAGATAAAAAACACACTGTGAAATCCAGTAGTAGAAACCTTAATCATTTATTTTCTTTCCTGGGATCTTTTCACTTGTTCCTGCTGGTTCAAAAGCACTTGGAACATATCAACAAGGCTTATATGACTGAAAACAAACCTTTGCCAGCACCAGAACCCAACTGACAGAAACAGGACAATAGTTTTTGAATGCCATAAAAATGTTACTAAGAAACATATAGTTTCATGTGTGTTTCCACTTTGCCCCTCCTGGCTGAATTATGAACTATTATTTACTAAAAAATGATATAGTTCACTTTTTAAGAGAATTAATATGATTAAAGGGTTGGTTGAGAAGTGATGATTGAAGTTCCAGCTATTAAAATGCACATCAGTGTGCAGGGAAAATAAAAAGGCACTGGAATTCTTTTCAAACCCAAGCACCAGGTGCGTTAATTACATTTCATTGCATGTTGGTTTATTACTGCGGTCACTTGTGCCTTGTGATCTGCATTAACACCTGCGTTCTATGGATATCTTGGTATTTTACTAAACAAGATGAATATTGGCCAGATGGTGACTCCAGTAGGAAGCATTTCACATAGATTTTCCTGCTCTGCACAGTTGCCTGTAAGGGAATCCTGAATGTCATGCTACACCAAAGCAAACCCAAATCATACAGAGATCATTTTGAGATCAACTGGCTTGACAGCATATTCAGAAAGGATCAGATGACAGACAAATGAAGGCCTTGTAACATGGATCTTGCTAATAAATCCCGTGTGTAGCACAACAGCATTGTTTGTACCAGCATTTCACCCCATGAGGTGACCCTGCCCTGTGTAGAAACATAATTCCATAGAAAACGGGGTCAGCTCGGGTCTGAAACACTTAGCACAGATGACTCAGTGGTTTTTTTGGTGTTTTGTTTTTTCTCCAGGTTGCACACATGACCTTTTCCCATAGTACAGGATAGTTAATGTACAACAGGCATCCAGCCCCCGGGAAGTGTCACGATGAGGAGTCAGGACAAGAGCCCCACCACGCCTGGCACCTTGGCCTTTGACCAAAGTGGGGAGCACTTCAGGAGAGGTGGGAGGGACACAGGCCTCACTGTGCCTCTTACTGACACTGTGTGCCTCTTATCCAGCACATCAGAAGTTACTTGCTGACCTGCACCAGAAATAAACAACAGATCTCAAATTTCAAGCTGGCATGGTATTACACTGTTAATAACTTGGACAAACCTTCTAAACTTGCAATTAACACCTACCTCAAACCCACCTCACCTGGAACACGCAGCATCATTCCAGGCCATTATCCAGTACTGTCTGTGAGCTTTGCTGTTGCTGCAGAACATGTAGAAGGTTTTGTCTCTGTGAGCAAGACTTTTTACTGGGGACATGCATGTTCATGGCTTCTTTTAGTTGTCCTTCACTTGCAGATGTCAGTCAAGGACTTCGTGACCGTAGCAACTGAAGTGTCAATACTAATTGTCACACAATCAGAAGCATTGAGTTTTCATGGTCTCTGTGGTCTTGTAGTGCAATTTTCTCCCCCCTGGGTTTGCTAGGAGGAGCTCAGAGGGTACACCCAGTTTTTGCCAGCTCCCTCCACTGCCCACTCCGCCATGATCAAGCTGTGCCACTGGCCTGCGCCAGAAACCTTTCTTGTTCTGAGGGGCTGGCAGACAGCTTTTCCTACCTTAGGGCAGGCAAAGGTGGGATGGTCTGAGTGTGCTCCTTGCAGAGTGTGGTCCCTGGGCTGTTTCTGCTGTACCTCTGAGAGAGGCTGAGCAGACATGAAGGGACACAAAGGGAGAAAATGCAGCAGAACAGCTGGCAGACTGGGGCACAGAGAGGGCACACAGTGTTGGGAATAGGGGCTTGCCCTGACATCAGAACATAGCAATACCCAATAGCTGGCTTTCTGAGCACTGTCCTTGATGAAGTGGGTACAGGCACAAAAAAGCCCCCCAAAATGAACACAGTCACCAAGTCAACACTGTGATGTGTACAAAGGAAGGCAGAAAGTGAAGCACAGAGCTGGTCAGCCACTGAGCTCAGCCCTATGCTCAGCACAGGTGCAGAGCACCCACCAACCCTGAGGGGAGCTGAGCCCAACCAGCCCCACACCAGCTGCAGGTAGCCAGCTCCTCACCCTGCTGATGTGCAGGGATGACCCTAGAGCTGGCCGATGTTGTCCCCTCTGGCAGGTGAGTTCCTTGGGCTGATGACCCTGTTGTTCCCCATAGAGGCAGCACACAGCACCAGATCCAATCTACAAAAACAAGAAGCCAAAAAAGCACAAATTAATGCTCCTACCTTTTCCCCAGGCATGCTTCCCCCAAGATGTTGTTTAAAGAAGACCAATATCTCACTCTCAAGAATTGTAGGCAAATCCTATTACAAGTTGAGATTAACCGTCAGTCAGACAACTCACCAGTGCAGAGATCAAATATAAAAGATACATGTTTGGTGTCATCTGTTTAGCAACATTAAATTAGCTCACACGGGTGGATGGTGCTGGCCAAATGGCAGAACATGTGCTGCAAATGGAAATCAGAGTCAAAGCAGAATCCTGTGGGATACCCCCAGCAATTTTAAAGCAGCTATCTTATTACCTAAGCAATTTTCAGGGACAAGCAGAATTCAGACACAGCCGACAACGCTCTCTGGTCCAACCTTGGTGAAACTACTTCATTATTATTTCAGTAGTGCCTGGAGAGCTCTATCTGCTGCTCCAGTTTCTCTGCAAAACCCCTTCCAACAACCCACAATAAAAGACATCCCTGTGAGGACAGGCTTACAGTTTAATTTAAGACAAGGTACAGCAAGTGAAAGTAACAAACAACCAGAGAGACTAGAAGGGAGAGGGTTGATGGAAATGGTGGAAAGCACTTGTCCCTAGAGTCCTTGTATGTGTACACACACACATACTAGATACAGATTAATGTGTGCACAGATATTTCAGAAGCTCCTTAGACTGAATATAAGACATCCAGAAATAACTTATAAAAGAAATTCACACATAGGGTGGAGGGCTGGAGGATGGGAGAGGACTGCCTTGCTCTTTGCTGAGGATGCAATGTACACAGGTGGGTATGACTTGGCTTTTTTCATACCATGAGCAGCTTTGGAGTCCATAGTCAGCAGTCACATACCTGACTGGACTCAATGATCTTAAAGATCTTGTCCAACCGAGACAATTCTGTGATTGTATGATTGAAATCTCTCTTGTTTCTCAGTGTAAGGAGCACATACATTTGACGTCACAGCTTTGGCCTGGGAAGCAGGAGAAATAAGAGGACTGTGCCAAGCGGCCTTGATGTAAAGTCTGGGGGATTGTCTTACAGCCATGTGCTCTTTGCTGCCTGGAATATGACTGCAGTCGAGCTGGGAAGCAAAAAAATTCAGCAAAATTCACCTCAAAGGGATCTGTTTGTTTGTACATTGTTTAAATATTTAATGTTTCTTTTAAGTCTTGCTGAACAACTACTGCATGACCTTACTTCTCTTAGAGCCTCCATCCAGCTCCCGGCTTCAGCAAGCCCTACCCATGCATGTGGCTGAGGAGGTTCAGCCTGGCAAACCCACAGGGAAATCAGCATGTCTTGAATTCTCCTACGGGGTATGGGTTTCGGCCAGTTTTTCCTTTTTCCTAGGGAAAACTAGGTGTGTTTAGTCCATCTTTCATCTTCCTACCACCTGGCATCACATTACAGTAGGAAACAGATTGTTCAGGCACACATAATGCAAGAAGGATTCTCTAAAAGTGAAAAACAATTTGCAGAGATACTGATGGCAGCAGGATGCTTTGAACATTTCCAGATTTGTGTTTGCTCAGGGCTCAGGGATTATTAGAGAAAGCACAGTAATGCCATTGAAGTGCAAACAGTTGTGAACGTGACTGGCGTAATCAAAAGCCAGTGCTTGTTTGGAAGTGGCATCTTAAGAAGTAAAAGAATAGTTTTGAAGAGGTCACTTCAAGAAAGAATAATAAAAATTCCTCTGTGTCAACAGCAGCATGTGCATTGCTCTCAGATGAGGAGATTATTCCTTTTCCCCCAGCCCCTATGAGCACAATGTGCAGAAGTGTCTCCTGAAACCCTGACAATGTGCAATAAAAATTCACTTTGAAAAAAGAGCATCTCTGGTGATGTCTACAGGCTTATGACTTTGCTCTTTCCTTCAAACACCACTCGTGATGCTGAGCGCACATTCTCTTGGCCTATTTGTTCCTGGCAAACAAAAAGCAAATTCCCCTGGGTACAGCAATCCATTTTTAACACTCTGTAATTATTTAGAAAAATGTTTGATAGGAAAAATTAAAAACTAGGGCATTTCAGGTTCAGGAGAAAATTCTTGGAGCATTATGTGAAATAGGGACTTGGAGTCTCTTTATTTATGACACTACCTCCAGAAAAACCTCCACCTTTTCTGCTGTGGCACTTGAATCTATTTGCAATTCATTGAACAGCCCTGTCTGGCTCTCATCATCAAGTGCAGAAACTCCTGAGGGTCTGCTCCAAATGGTGAGGGAAGGGTGAACACAAGGACTTTGCTACGGGAGCATTGCTGGCAGGGCAGGTGCGAAAAACTGTCCCTTTCTGAGCTATTGCCTCATTCTGTCCTCCCAAAATCTATGGGACTTTGTATGTAAATGTACCCTTTTTGGAAGCTCTCTGATGGAAGACCTTGCACCAGAAAATATCAGAGTCCTTAGCAGGAGACTTGAGTGCTGTGAGTTATATGGCCCAAAGGCACACAGGCTTGACACAGGCAAGGAACTGTGTCTCCTGCCATCCTCTGGCCAGCTGAGAACGTCAGGGATGAAATCTAGAAGCCAAATGTCAATTCGATTTTCCTACAAGGGCATCTCTTTCCTTAAAGAAAGCACGGGCAGGAAACCGCTGGGATCAAGGCTGTGCACTGGGTGCACAGCAGCCTGCCAGCTTCAAAATGGGTCATCCCCTCTTCTTTTTCGTCCTCCAGTATTAGTGTTCATCGTCTGTGACACTGCTTTGTTCCTGTCTGTAGGGCTGAGCCACTGGGACGGAGAAGGTGACTAGTGGATGTGGGGGTGGGGGGGCTTTGTGCTGCAGAGGGAGGTGTGGGAAGGATGTAAATGGGAGGAACGAGAAAAAAACAGAAATGAAAGTGTTACAGCTCTGTTGTCCTCAAAAGACCCATTTTCTTTCAGAGAGACTAAAAGAGAAATAAAGGGGAAGAAGCCCCAGTCTCAGTATGTGCACTGCCATCTCCTGGTGGACAGAGAGCCCCGTCCCGCCCTGCCCCGCTGGCTGCCCTTGTGTTACAGCATCTTCACTCGCTGCACAACAAATGGCATTGTCAGGAAAAGGTCCTGTGTGAATTTTGATAGTGCCCTGCATGCTAAAAGCAGAAGAGCATCAGGCCAGATGGGATTTGCTGAAACCAAGGACAAAGTCCCCGATCCTGTCGTGGGAGCTGGGTCCATCCCGATGTTGGCCATCAACATTTATGACTCCTCTTCTGCAGCTCCTCTGTGGCAGGAATGCGGTATCAGGTAAAATTACAGACCTTTCAGTAAGCATTTCAGCCTTTAAATATCATTTGTTACTTAGAAAAATCCTCAAGTGCAAACAAAGCCACAGAAAATATTAAAACAGAAAACTAAATCGGCCAAGATGGATAAATTGTGGTACCATCAGATAGACATACTAACACTGCCAGAAAAACAGCCAAAATTCTGTGGGTTCATGCTAACCAAAAGGAATCATTCTTTTTAACATTACTTTTCATGCAAGAGTAAAAAGATTTATGGATATATGGAAAGCAGGAAATGTATTATAGGGCTGCGGGGAGAAAACCCAGACTGCTCCAGCTCCCCACTGCAGGGGCAGCCTCTCCCCCCCACCTTTGCTCATGTTTCCCAGCCAACACTCCAGAAAAGCAGCTGAGATCAAAGCCACGGAGGGAAGATTTGACTTTGCCTCCAAGAAAGGGATTAAAGTATTTGAAAATGAAGTTCAGCTAAGATACCTGTGATTTGACACAGTTTTTGGAGGAGGAGCTTCAGCCCCTTTCCCTGCCCTGCAGATGCAGGTTTCAGGCAGCATTCCCTGCCTGGCTCCTAAAAACATCACTCAGCAGTTTTAAGTATGTCACCACCAGGATCAGTCTCTCTTTTTAAAAGTGAACCTTTGAAAAGACACCTTTCACCCCGGTGACACAGCATGGCCAAGTGGTCCTGTGGCCCATGGAGCCATTTTAAAGCTTCCATGTTTGTGTGCATCTGATGGAGCTGGTATTTCATATGCCTGTCAGGAGCTGAAACCTAACATACAGTGGCACTTGGAGAGGAAATATTGTGACAGCTTTTATTTCTGAAATACACTGAAGAGAGACAGAGTCAGGCAACCGGATGCAGAAGCAAAAGGGCAGGGGAGAAAAGTAGGCTTGCACTGAGGAAAAGCTCTTGTAGAATTGCCTTTTTTCTCTCTTGCTGTTTTCATTCTGCCTACTTCAGCCCCTGGATAAAAATACAGAGAACCTTCTAAAAGAGAAGATAAATCCTTTCTTTAGTGAGATGTAGGTTACTGATATCTGCCTGGTTATAAAACCAAACTGAGATCTCTAGCTCAGGAAAATTCTACTGCATGGAAAAGCAAATTTCTTTTGGTTTGCTGCCATAGGCTGGGTGCACCTCCATTCCTGGACAGGACAGTAGCACTCCTCAGGATCCTCAATATTTCAGCCTCTCCTTTTTGCATCAGCACTTCCGCCTCATCAGACCAACACCACGATGAAGAGGTTTGTACAGGCAGGTGTCCCACACCGAGCCCCCTCACTGAGCTGTGCTGGAGAATGGGTGGTGCCCATCTCCACCTGTGCACACACACACACACACATAACCTTACACCTGATGCTCACCCTGTAATGACTCTTCCCTCCACACACTCTCTTGAGACAGCTGAACACCACTCATGCACCAGTCATGGCTCCAATAGCCCTGCTGGTGAGCAGGCTGTTTGGGAAATCTCTGGTTTTGACTGCACTGGTTTCCCTGGACAGCAAATGCAATTCAGTGTGTTGTTGTGATTCTAGAACTCCTGATCCTCCCTGTCCACCCTGCTGGCTATCACCAGATGATGTCCCCAGCCCAGACCTACATGGGTTTGCTATCCAGCCACACCCAACCATCTCCCAGGCACATGGCTGTGCCTGCACGAGACATGTACACTCCCAGAGCATGGGCTGGTCCCAGCACCAGTGCTGATGAGGGACCGGTGCCGGGCCCTGCACCATGCAGAGCAGCTAAGGAGTGCCTGGGACTCCCAAAGGTGAGGGATGGTGCCCAGGCTGGAGCCAAGGCCAGCTGCAGGGTGACTCATCATCCTCAGATCTCCCAACAAGAGGATGTGCCTGGGTGACTTTTAGCACTAAAATCGTAGGTTCATAGAATGTGTGGAGTAGGAAGAAACACATCAGGACTCAGTCCAACTCCTGGCCCTGCGCAGGACACCACAAGAATCATACCATGAGCTTTTCTAATGCATGTCATTTTGAGAACTAGCTCATACATGTGGTTTTGCTGGCAGCTCTGAGAAGCAGGTGAGTTATAGAAAGGAGGAAAAAGAAAAGGAGAACACATTGAACTCCCTTGCAGCTCTTTAAACCAAAATCTGTTGAGAGTCAGGTGATGCCACGACAGTTCTTGTCTGAATAGTGTTATCCATCCCTTTTGCTTATTTTGCACAATTACAATTGCTTTTGTAAGCAGTGACAGAGATTAAGATACCACAGATCTTGGAAGAACAAATGATGTATTGCTAATTTCTGAGCATTAGAGAGAGAGGTCACATCTGAATGATTAGGTTAATTCCTGAGACCCCTGCTCATATCATACAGCTACCTCAATTAATTTAGCTATAATGGAAGTACATATACTACAAACATAATAACTGTCGTAGTTCATCATGTAATTCATCTTACAGTTATTGGATTACTTGCCCTGCCTCAGAGATCTGGTTTATCCCCAGATAAAGCTGCCTCTAGAGTGGCAGGAGGAACCCTGCAGAGCCACTGTATCCCTTGCAGCGCAGACAGCCTCAGTCGCTCTCCCTGCCATGACCCCCTTGGTGCACCAAGCCCAGCCCTTGGCCCTGCAGCAATGCTGACCTTCCTTACTGTTTGTCCTCTTTTCTCTCTCAAACATGCTTGTATTTTCCCCAGGCAGCTTCTCTTGTTCAGGAAGAAAAGGAGGCAGAGCCCCCCCATGATAGCTGCATGTCTGATCCTTCGCCTGCCCCACAAAACCTTGATGCTGCTGCAATGCTCCCTGAGAAGTGCCATCTGTCCAACCAGCCAGTTACAAGCCAACAGTCTTGCCCCATATTTTGCAGAGCCCTCATTTTAGTGCTATTCTGTGCTGTACATACATATCCACTTTTTCACTTTTTTATCTACAGGTTATTTATAGCCACTACAACTTGCTAGTGAGTGTGCTGTTTGTTGCCTGATCCTTCCCTAGCTCTAGAGCTGCAGATGGGCCAGTTTTGTTTTGGTATAACGGGGGCTTCGGTCATGCCTGCAGCTCTGCATGGTGCCTGTTGAACTAGGCACATGGCACATGAACTTTCCACTCCAGAGGATTTTAATCTTTATTTTTTTGCAGGGCAGCTACTCAAAGATAACTCAATCACTGCTCTGAACTCATAGATATTGCTACAATACCACTGCTGAACAAAGACAGGCTTTGATTTATGCAGTGGAAACAGAGTGGGTGGAAATGTCTCAGGATTCAACAGCCTGTCAGTTTTAAAGCTTATCCTCAGTCCCCATAAATTATATTTGAATTAAAAGCCAACTTTGAGCAGCAAAAAATAAATTGGGGTATTTCATGTGTATGTGTGTCCCCACCCATGTGCCAAATTCCAGCCTAACACTGCACTCACATCTTTCAGAGGGATGCAGCATTTCCAAGCTTTCGTGTGAGAACACATTGAACTCCCATTTTGGGTTTCTGAGACAATAATTTTTGTGCTCCCATTTTGGGTTTGTGAGGCAGAAACAGAAACTACTGCAGTTCCTGTTTTTGCAGAATGAATTTGCTTTAACCCAACAGTTTGTTTAATTTACCAAAGCTTTAGCTGCTACACCTGCAAAGCACATCCTCATATAATTTTCCAACAAGCAGGAAAGAATCCAATAGGGAAATTAGTTTCCTTTTTCTCTCTTTCTTTTTTTGGTGTAGCAAAGCTGTTTTTCAGAAACGATGCCAAAAATTTCTCTGCCCAGTCAGTTTACTGTGTTTGGCTTTGGGATGTGGATATTTTTACACAGCTTCTAATCTGCTGTTATTTAGTAACAGTTTTTATAATGTTCTTTTCCTGCACTACTTGGAGATTGCAGACAGCTCACAAAGATTTTTAGCAACTTTTTGAGTGGCTTATTCTTTTCTGTGTGCATTTGTGCTTGAAAAACTGAGAACAAATTGGGCTGGAGGATAGAAAGCCTTTAGCACTCTTGGTTATACAGAAAAGCTTGAAAATATGGGCTGATTCCATCTGAAAGATTCAAAAGCTAGAAGGAAATGAAGACTCTCACATATATTGTATTTAACATTTTATCATCTGGGGTTGGGAATAGCTGAATTCATGAATTTTGCATGTTTGGAAGTGCTCTTGTTATAATCATAGCCTAAATCAAATATAAGTAGCAATAATCAGATCTAGTTTAGGGAGATCATAGACAAGGAAAAAAAAACCCTTAAACTATTTGTAAATGGGCAAATGAAAGCTTTCCAAATGACCAAATGAGTGAGAGAGACAAAAGAATGATGCAGAACACTTTTAAATTGGGTCTGCTAACGATTTGATCATATATTCCAGGCATGTCCTACCAAAGCAGCTACTATAAACCCTCGATACAAAAATGAAATGCACAGCATAGGTCTGCACATCTAGTGCTGAAAATCAGACACTGCTTTTGATAAATACCTGCCTTTTCCTGGAGTAACATTCACTTCAAAGACTAAACAAAAGAATGATTCAAAATAAAAACAACATCCTTAAATTTTCTGCAGCTCTCAGCTGTGTTTAGCTCTGCAGGTGCAGGGTGTCTGCAATCATGCCACACACCTCAGGCTGTTGCTGTAAAATGTGAGCTTTCACCTCTGCACAACACTTCTCTAGTTTTGATTTATTTATTTTGAACATAAAATAGCCTGTCAGTTGCAAAAATTAAGGATACTGGAACACTGCTTTCACTATATTAATAAAAGGTCCTTCTAGGATCTATAGAGGATGTGTTTGGGGTGTATTTCTTTATGTGTTTTAACTGAGTGGCTTTTACATGTGCTAATTAATTCCATCACTGTCATAGGCTAAATGCTAAGATAGTTTTGTGCTCCCAAATGCTACATTTTCCACCATTGTCTCAGACAAATATCATACAATAGTTCCACTATTGTGGAGCTTCAGAAAACCCCATCAACAGACCAAAACAAAGAAAGGAAGAAACTGGTATAAATCTGAACATAATCACAGTTCAGGCTGAGAACTGTGAGATTCATGTCACCTACTTGGTAACCCCAGAGATCCCCCAGCAGTGCAGGGTGTAGTCCTACTATTGCAGACTGTTTTCTGGATGCTCCAGGCTGTTAGATGACTGCTGTGCCCGTCAGGTCTTGTGCTCAGCCCCCCTCACTTCCCTGTCCTCTTCCCAGCCTTCCCCAAGCAGACCAGCACTGAAGTGGCCATGGTGGGAGTGATGGGGAGCAGATGGACCCTGCAGGTGAAACTTCTTCCCTCTGTTGGTCATTTGTAAAATAAGGATAGCAGTATTGTTCTCCCACAGGAGATGTCCTGAGAAAAATAGATTAATGGCCGTTAAGTATTTGGGTACTGCGATGGGTACATCAGCACCCAACTCCCCAGCCTCCATATGGCTGCTTTAATCCTGCCCACCAGTAAAAATAAGTCTCTTCTGCATCTGTTCCCTGTCTCCTTCCTCTGCAGCCCTATCCCAGCTTCCCTCCCCAAGCCTTTGTGTCCCCACTCCCTGTGCCTGCCCATGAGCTAGGTCTATATGGAAATAACCTCAGCAGCACCTAATTTACCCCATTTATAGTGAGAGGACAGTGCTGCCCAGCTTCACAACACTAGCATTTTGTAGTTTAAAAATGACATTTCAGTTATTGCAAATGGGCAGTAAACTGATATTGCTTCTTCCATCTTACTGCTTTCATCCCAAAAGGCAGATAACATTCTTGCTCTGCATTTAGAAATTTGATTTTTCAAATTATGTATCTTGAGGTCAAATTGTTGGGGTTTTTTCAGTAATTAGCTATAATAGCAACCTGAAATTTCACTTCCAAAAATAAGTTGATTATTGAATTTTCTATATCATGTTACTAATTCAAATTTTTGTAAGAAAAAACTGCAATGGAGTTCTGGGAGCTTGATGTTGTTGAAGTAGAATGTATATTTGATCCTACCCAGGAGATTTTTCAGGTGCTGGCAGGTGATTGAACAGGTACTGGATTCCCATAATTGTATATCCAAAGAATGAAACATTCAAAAGCTCAAAGTGAAACATTTAAAAATAAACATGAAACATTAAGACCATTCTTGGAGTGAAACAACAAGCCAAATTACATCCTTCAGCAGCAGGACAGACATGTGCCATGCAGCTGCTATTGCACATACCATGGGAGATTAGCATTGCAGATCTCAAAAAAATAAATGGAGATGCTAACAAAATGGGAGACGAATGTATTTCAGTGCAAGGGCTTTGGAAAGAAAAAGAAAAAAAAAAAAAGACAAAAAAACCCCAAAGACCCTGGCTTTCTTCTTACCTTGTTTTTAAAAGAAGACATCTTCTAGATGATGCTGTATAAAATTTCCCCATTCCACACTTCAAGCCTGGCCCTGTGGTTCATCAGATAAAACCACAATCAAATCCCCAGGCAGATGCCCAAAAGATAAAGTTCTTGTCCTTTTACCTGCATTCAAGGCACTGTGATGTGGCCGGCCAGTGCCTGAGCATCCAAGGGCATGCTCAGAACCATCCTTCAGCCACTTCAGCAGTGTTGCTAAGACCAATTCTTTATCTTTTTTTATTAGTCAAAGCTCATTCTGTTGTCATATCCATTTCCATAACGAGGAATTAATTACCAGACTAGTTTGCAGTGTTAAGGATTATGGATGGATGTATTTTCCTGTTTCTTACTGCATCAGAGGATTCAGTGCCTGGGTTTAGCTCTGCTGCCTTCCCTGCACATTAAATCCCTTTTAAGATGTCTCTTTTCCTTCCTCTGCAACTTTGACTTGCTTCCTTCTCCCAGCCCAGCAGATGCTTCTTGATCCTTGCAGGCATTTGTGAGCTCCCTGGTCCTTTCTTTCACCTTCACACAGCCCCAGGGACTGAAGGCTTCCCACCAGAGAGGCACATTAATATACTTTACTCACTCTGACCTGAGGCAGTCCCTGAGGCCTGTAAGTGTAGAAGATATTGCCAACAGCAGGAGACTCTGAAATGCCAGTTTGGCTTTGCTCATCTCACTACTGTCCTGGCATAAAGCAGGGTTCAGATCTGAGCTCTGCTTTTCTTTTGGGTTTGTTGGTTTGTTTGTCTGTTTGTTGTTAGCTCTGAATTCTCATTCAGAGGCTGCAACAATTATTTTTAAATCTCTGTGAAAGAACTTCTCTGAGTTTGGGAACAGCTGGGTTCAGTGGTTCAGACTGGAAACCTGGGTGTAAATCATCCTTTTTACACTCTCTTATCTTGTATTATTTACAGACCAGGTCTGCTACTCAGTGATGAAAGCAGAAGGTAGTTTGGCTGCCAGCTGCAGAAAAGAAAGGACCCCATGCCAGCTTTACTTGCAAGGTTTACTTGGATCACTGCTTTTCATGACCTTTAGTACAGCTAGCGCTGAAGTTTCCTCTGCTGTAGAATCAAAGTCTCATCAAAATGACTTGCTGGAGGTTCTGCACCCTCTTCAGCAGGGGCAATGCCATGTGCACAGGGAGCGAAGGCAACACTGCACTCAGTTCAGCTGGCCAAGACATGGCCTCAGGGGACAACTGGTGTGATAAATATTTGACAGCCAAGATACCTTTTGTAACAGGAGGCAGAAGAGCTCATACTCCATGTGCCATGCAGGGGGACTATGGGATTGGGAGGCCCTGAGTCTCCTCTTTCACAGCCAGCCATCACTGTCCCACGTGGTGCAGCCTCTTCCTGACACCCTGCATCCTTCCCTTCTACAGCAAACCCTCATACCAGCTGTGTGGATAGTCTGGTTTTGGAGGGATATTTCCCATATTCAGTCAAGTTTACTAAAAAAGTGGATGCTTTCCAAATTTAGATGAATTGTAGGTGAGGAGGGTTCATTGTTTTATTTTATATGAAAGATCTCTATGCTTTAAGTTATACCCCTAATAAAAGATGCTTGCCTCTTTTTTTAGTGGTGCTGACTCCAAGTCTTGGTCCTTCCAAATGCACAAAAGTTATGCCAAGAAACTCTAATGCTAAGCTTGTTTTAGGGCAGATCAGCTCTATCCATTTTCACTGATGTCCTGGAGAAATCAGTTCACTATTATTCTGGCTTCAGAAAAAAACCCCAAATTTTCTTGGACAGAAACATATAATTGGAATATTGGGGGGACATTGAAGCCTGTCCACCGGGATATGGTGCTCAAAGGGTGCCCTAAAGGGTGTGTTAAACCAAGAAGGGCACGTTCTGACCTGATGCAATTTAGTGTTTTGCAGGTGTGTCCACCCTGAGCAGGTTAGGTGGGTGAAACCTCAGTACCAAAATCCCTGCCGATGAAGGAGGAGCTTTCAGAAGAGCTCGGTAACCAAGCAATTATGTTTTAGCATCACCAGTCTGAGGCTGCTCAAGCTGGCGACGCCGTGAAACACACCGGAGGTAAACTGTGAAGGAAGGAAGGACACAAAGAGCTGAAGCAATGGGGGACTGAACGGCGGTCCCAGGGACAAACAACCATGGTAGCATTTTCACAAGCGCCACCAGAGGGCAATAAGAGGCAGAAAACGAGAGACCCTTGGGCTCTCTGGGGCTGGGCAACTCTCGCCTCCGGGCATGGAAGGTCCTTTGACTTGTCTCAGAGAAAAAAAGTTCCCTGTGATTTGCCCTGCTCACCCTGCATGGGAATGCGGGAGGACTTTACATTTCAACCCTTTGTAAAGACTTCTCTGCGTCTGGGCAGTGACCGGAGCGCACAGGTACCGCAGAGCCCCTCCAGCCCCGCGCAGGGACCGGGGCTGTGCCCGCAGCTGGCTCGGGAAACCCACCTTCCTTAAGGACGGAGCACAGACTTGTTCCTAAACCCTGCTCGTCTGGGGGAACGCACGAGCTGCAACACGCACAACCAGTTTTCTGCTGGTTTTGTTTGTTTGTTTGTTTTGTTTTGTTTTCTAATGGGGTTGGGTTTAATTCATTTCCAGGAAAAGTTGGTTGGATGGCTGTTGTGGGGACTGAGGCTGCAGAGGGAACCAGACAACCTTAGGCACGCACGGCAGATATGTCTGTGGTCCTGTGGAGCTGTGAGGATTTTCCACATCAGGAAGGAGGCTATCACCTCCTCACATCCCTGCATCCCCCACATCTTCATATCTTCGCACGCCCCTGCCCTGAGCACAGCAGCCCAGATCTTCCCTTCCCTGATGCAGCATATCTGCTGCAGAGGGTCTTTCCCCCGTTGCTGAGCAGCAGACACTCCCCTCAATGAGTGACTTGGGAGCAGTGATTCGGTCATTTCTCACCATGGAATCCAACTGTGACAATAGCAAATGTTGCTTTTACATCACCTTTTTTTCCTCTTTTCCTAAAAGTTTAAAAGTAGCAAATAAAGTACAAGATGGGTCTTCTGGAGTACAGCTAAGTGGACTGTTCTATTTCCTATGCCTTTTCTTTGAGGAGGGGGAAGGAGAACAAATAACTTACTCTTGAAATAAAATAATTTAGAAGCACCAAATGTGAATTTGTGAACTCATGCTGAGATTTTGCTTTGAGTCGTGGGGAGAGAGGCTGGGATTTGGAGCCTCCCCCTCCCACTGGGGAGTGTCCTCACCCTCTCAATGATAAAATAATCTTCTCTTTACCTAGTCTGTAAAGCTGAACTTATGTCAGCAAGACTCAGAGGATCCACCCAAGAATATTCTCACAGCTGAACATCAGGATATTTTCCTGGAGGGAGGGACGGATTCAGATATTCTGAAGCAGAGGAACGAGTTGTCTCCCACACTTCATGACAATGACATTTTTTTGATTCATTACCTTTTAGTATCAGTATTCAAAAAATTAATATTTCTCTCCAACTCAAAGCAGCTCTTCCACTTTCCTCCATTTTATTTTGTTTTTACTTTGAAAAGAAAAGCAAATGAAGTATTTGGAAGCAGCTTAGCCAAGGTTTTCTCCCAACTGGCAGCTAAATCAAAACAATCCATGAGCTGCAAAACTATTATCTAGACTTTTTAACCCCATACTGAAAGGTGTCAAACAAGAATGTTTTAAAATAGCAGATTCCTTGTTTGTGGGTAAAAACCACACACACAAGTTCTAGCACAGAGATGGAAAGAGTAGTTTAGCTTATGTGAAAAATAGAGGGAAGTGGTCAGAAAGAGAGTTACCTCTTTATGTATGTGCTGGTATACAAGCAGAAAGGTCAAGCCACGCTCCCTTTGTATAGAGTTCCTTGGTGCACTGAGGCCTTCTGTTATGTTGGAGGGGAAAAATACTAATTTTAACCAAGAAGTTATGGGAAAAATTTTACCTCTTTCTTTCCAGTGCTGTTCAAACTCATTTGATACCTCAACCCATCTAAAAGTTACTGTTTCTCCTTGCACTCCACACTGGCACCTGGGGATGGGAGTAGCCTGTCCCTCAGTAGGATAGCCTCTGGCTTTGGTGCCACGTGCTGTGGTGCTGGCTCGGGGTGGCTGAGCAAGTCCAGGGAAGTGCAGGCCTGGGCACAGTGGGATTCCCCTCTCCCTCCCTGCCAGCTCACATGCCCCTGATGCCACAGGGATTCCCCGCTCTGGCTTCACCAGCAGCTGGACATGGGCAGGGTAACATCCTGTCCAGGTGGGGGTTGCTGTTTAAAAGGTCCACTAGAAATAGCAAAAATACCCCATAAAAGTTGTTCCAGTTTTCAGGTGTTCCATTCTCACTGGAAGGACAGGCTTTTAGTGGCAGAGAAGGTATCAAAGAATGATCATTAAAGCCACAGTCATTCTCTCTGTATTTGGGGCCATTTGGGAGCCAAAGTAATTGTGTCTCTGACAGATGAGCCTGTTAAGTGTGAGTCCACTCAGGTACTTCTGTGCTAGCAGAGCAACCTTTAATGAGCCCTTTTAAATGCTACAAAGAGGCAGAAAGACACATTACTGAAAAAAGAGATTGAGTCCGTGATTTCTTAGCAGTTCCTACTGATGTCATTCTTTTCCTTTGCAGCACTAATGCTCCTGGGTTGTTTGGCTGGAGTCACTCAAGAAACTTCAGGAAACTTTGGAAAACAGCACTGCGGAAGTTAGAGGTTTCTCTCATATCTGTGAGGATAATATATTCACAGCACAATTAGTTGCTGTGGAGTTAAAATTATGTCCATAAAATATAAGGGGTGGAGAATAGGGACATTTTGGAACAGGAAAAGAAAGATCTTTGGAAACTTTTAAAATAGAAACCCTACAGAAAACAGGTCACCTGGGACACAAGAAAGGATATCCTCATTTTTCATCATTAGAAAGAAACAAGACTGTAATTAAAAACACATTCCAGAATACTGATCTGTTTATTCACTATAGATGGTCTGAATTAGCAATGGGTTAGGAAACATAGACACACAAGGATAAAAAAAATAAGGGTACTTAAGACTGGATTTTTCCTTTTAGACTTCCATATCCAAACACAGACAAGTTTTTTAATCTAATGCTGCATGTTCTCCTTGCTGGGTGAGGTAATTAAACAGCCCTCAGCCTTAGCTGGGAACAGGGCATGGCTGTGATGGTCTTTGCAGCTTTCTGGGCTGTTACCACTCCAGCTTCTGCTGTGTTCCATGATTTTCCAGATTCCTTGCTGCTTTTCATATTTTATTTGTACCTCCATTTCCAAGCGGTGAAGGCTGAGCTGGGCAGTAGCCTCTGGCAGTGTCCCATCCCTGGGCAGTGAAGCTGCAGAGGCCCTTGATCTTGGCAGCAAGGAAAGCATTAGCACTCCTCTCCTCCCCTTCCTGCTCTTTTTTCCATAAACACCGTTTGACCACACCTATGGACTGTTGTTCCATTGGCCTGGCTGAAACCACATCACCCCACCAGCCAGTTTTGAGTTGCTCCCCACTGCTGCTTCAGCACCTGCTCTCCATGTGCACCATGCTTTGCTTTACCCAAGCACCAAGCTTTGCTGTGAGAGCAGTGGGGTAGGAAGGAGCAGAGTTTCCAAGACCTTTCTCCCAGTTCGGTGCTCCAGCAGCCAGGCTGGGCAGCCTTCATCTCTCCCACAGAGAGGGATGCTGAGCCACAGAACCATGGAAGGCAGCTGTAAGACTGAAGTATCTGCTGCTTGAGGCACTCCAATGAAAATCTAGAATGAAGAGTAGTAGATTCTAGTCTCTGTTTCTTTAATTCAATGAAATATATCCTGCAAACCTAAATCAAACCCCACTACCTGGGAAAGTTTATGCACTCCCTGTCTCAGCGAGTGGCTGCAGTATCACTGCCTCCAGCCACATACCTGAAAACTGGACCTGAACTGGACTGAAACATGAACTGCAGTATCCTGTACAACCCAGCATAAGCCACTATCATTTCCTCTGGGCTAGGCAGACTGCAGGGAAGAAGGCAGTGATGCCAGGAGGTGGCAACATATTCAGCCATCCAGGTCTAACGTGTTGCCTGACATGGGTGGGCACCTCCCTACAGCATCCTGCTGCGAGGAGTCCCTCCATCCCTGTTCAGTCACAGCCCTTTTCACCACCTTTGATGTACTCTGAGTCCTCCCATGACTCTTTCAGCTTGTTAATTAGGCAAATGAAAGATCTACCCTCATGCTGGGAGTGCCAGGTTAATGGGCTGAATCTGCCCAGCGAGATGTCCAGCAAGGGAGGACCAGCAGCAGGAGCACACAGCTGAGCAGGACAGGTGCTGAGGGGCAGCAGGGAACTGCCCGATAAGGTCAGTCTGTCTTTTGGATTGTACCCTGTGATAGCTGGTCCCCCAGTGCCTGCATATTTGAAAACCATATGTGCATGGGCCATCATGACCCGATCCCCAGTCTTCTGTTAGTAACTATACTCAGTTGCACGAAGATAGCAGTAAGAGTCCACCATGGCAGAACACCTTAAGGATTTAGAATGAGCATTAAAACCTTCAGCTGTGCCTGTTGAAGTTGCCAACTTAAATTTCTGGTCCTTCTGGTATATCTCTGAATGCATGACAGACAAATTTTTCTGCTAACCAAAAATAAATGTTCCAGCTTTTTAAGACAAATTGCTCATTCTGGTCACTGCTGTTATGCCTCCTCAGCAGGTTTAAGTAGTCAAGCTAATTGTGACAGCAATGATTTGTTTGTTCTGAATCAGAATTTTCATTACAGAAAGTTACCAGCTATATTTTGTTACCACTAGTGTCAGAGAACTTGTATAGGTCAGGAAATGCGTAGAGCCAGCAGTCTACTCACTTGGAAAGATATCCGTAGACAATAAAGTTTTATAAACAGTAATTTAATGGCAATGATCTTTCCAGACTTTCCAAAGAGGCTGAGCATAAATGATTTTTCTTAATGCTGAATACTTTTAGTTAAGTATCTGCTGGCAGCACAGGCTGCATCCTGCTCTGCTGCTGTACAATGGGGCCATCTGTAATTAAAGAAGCTTCAACCTTTCTGCATTAGTTTTGTCTAAGATTTGGGTGAAGATCTCAATTAAAAATTAAAAGAATCCTCTTTCCATTAAATTAAAGAGCATTTAAAAACAGAAATGCCACCCTCCGATTGCAGTTTAGCAGCCGGAAGGACAGTCTATCAGCCAGCCAGAGAAGGAACAGCAGAAATGAATATACATGCATATCCATATGTAGTGCTCGGTTTTCTTGAGCAGTTGTCATTTTATCCTGGAGTAACCCCCAAATCATTTTCAGGAGGGTGTCAGATAATGCTTTCTTCAAACCCAAGCCAGCTGTATGTGCAGTCAGGGAGAACCATATGGTGCCTCGTGTGCAAGGCTGATACTTGCTGGATTCTGAAGATCTAAAGTCTCTCTCATGGCATGAGCCTCGAGCTGCATTTGGCAGCTGCCCTTTCTGCCTGGGAGATTCATAGATCAAGGGACACACTGGATGGGTTGGAAGGCAGGACATTTTCTGAATTATGTGGAAAAGCTGTTCCTATGCAGGTAAGAGACTTTTTCAGTTTTGCCATTCATACAAACCACTCTCAGCAGATAAATTAATTGTGTATTTTTTTAATGCTTTTTTCTTCCTGGTTATACATTTCATTAATTCAGTACAATTCCTCTCGTTCTTGGAGGTATATACCCTTTTGTTATCCAATTCTTTTTTCTGTAGTGGCTAACTGCTAGAATTTCATCACGAATTTTGAGACTGGGTAACTGTGTTGAGACTCATCCAAATGTTGTTTTTCTGTCTGGACAGGTCTGCCAACATTTCAGTGTAAATTGTTTTGCATGTACACTTCTAATTCACTTTTTTGGCTTTTGAATTTCTTTTACAGTGAGTTTTTTCACGTATGCTCAAGGCCAATTCCCTAAGTCCCATTTTTCAGGGGTTTGTGATGTTCTCTGCACTTCCTTTACTTTTGAAGGACTCTCTCCTTGTGAAATGTGATTAGAATAGATGCATCCCTTCACATCCATTGACTTGGAGCCTTTTTAAAATAGGATTTGTCCAGGGAAGTTTTATGTGTAGGTTAAGATCTACCCAGACCGTGAGAGAGTTCAAGTCTACACCTCTTACTGCACAGAAGGGTGCCTGACCATCAGGCTGTGCACAAAGGACATCTTCTACCCCTCTGCTGCAGTGGAGAAGTTGTGGATCCAAGGGTCACTGAGTGTATGCAAGATTTGGTTGCTCTTTAGTCCTGTGCTCAGTGTCCTTGTTTGGAAAGGGCGTATCTTCATTCCCACTTGTGCTTCTGGGGCTGCTTTGGTACCTGTTGTGTTGCACTAAGTATATCTAGTTTGTTTACATTATGATTTTGCACTGGGTGAAAAATATGTAGTACAACCTCCCCACCCCTGTCTGGTGAATGGTACGCTCCTGTTATCCCCGCCCCTGCCCCTCCTCATCACCTGTATCCCATTGGTTGTGAGCCCCTCCCCGCCCCTTCCTGCCGGGGGTTTCAAAGGCCGGGACCACGAGGTGGGAAATCCTCTTTCCTCCCTCCTCTCTTCCTCTCCCCAGGTCTCTCGTGGACCAGATTAAAAGCACAACCCGAGGACACGGTCCCAGGGGGAAAGAGCACCTTTGTCCTTTGCCTTTGTTCTTAACACGTGCCTCCCGACCTGGGGTTCCTGAGCTAGCCCCCAAAGAACCCCGGATTGGAGCACTGTGTTAGCTGGCGCCCAATGTGGGGCCTCACAGGACGGAGAGACCCCACGAAAGCGCTGACATCCACACACTTGGACAGGAAGAAGCTCCTGGACCGCCTGCTACCGTGGAGTACCTTGCTGCAACCTTTACGGCAGTTTTTCTCTGTGGATAAGTCCAGCAATCTGCTAAGAGCCCACAGACTGGACTTGGAACAGGGGACCTTACCCAGAGAACCCAGCCACACGAAAAACCACACGTGTGTTAGGTACCCATTCCTAGCACTAGCAATGTTAGTGTTAAAATAAACATAGCACTGACTCCTGCATTTGTTTAAGAGTTTGGAGCTGGAAATGTGACAAATCTGAACAGGTACACGGCACAGAGGAGTGAGCATACTCTGGAGAACCTTGCCTGATGGCTGTGATTAAATTCCTAAGTCTGTAGCAGCTTGTTTATCTCAATCTTTTCTCCCCTATTCATATTTCTGGGGAAAAAATGATAGGTTAGAGAGGATCAGACAGGGAAAATATGGAGTTTGGGTTTAGATGTGTTAAATTAAAGGAATTGGTGAGATAGTTAGAAAGAAACTGGAGAGACCAAGAGTAGAACTTAGATCATTGTGAGAAACAGGAATATTGACTGCTTCGTACAGGGGTGATGGGATCACATAAGATTATTATTTTCCAAAAGAGATTTATCAAAATATTGTAATATCATCATAATTTGTCAGCAATTGCGAAGCCCAGGCACCTCAGGGAACTTTTCGAATTCTACATAATCTTGAATGTCTATGGGAAATACTATGAAATCTGCCCTGTTCTTAATTGATTCCTTTTGCACCACATTTTTCACACAGACTTGGCTGTTGGCCTTTCTTTGCTAAGTGAGGGTTTCAACAAGTGGAGAAGATGGATGGCCAAGCCAATCAACTCCAGAATATGAAAAGGTCAAAGCACTCAGCAAGCACACTGCAGACTGCTTCCAGATAACCCAAGCATGATGAATCAGATAACTTTCTCCTAGAACAAACAAAATAAGAAAACTAGAAAGTATTTCAAGATGGTAATGTTTTCTTTATGACTTGAAGACCACCGTGCATAGCACTGTGGAGTACAAAACAAGATTAAAGTCCTTTTCTGGTCTATCCTGTTGAAACAGAAGAGAACAAAACTAAACAGTTTGCATTTGCAATGATGAATAGATTTGTGTCAACATTTCAAGTAAATTAAGACTGATGTGTGCAAGCAGAGAAATGTTGTTAACTTTTGTGTATGATTACAGCTTTTTTCTTCATAAGGGTTTTAAATGAGAGGCTTGTAGAAACATGACCTCTGTATGTACCCGTAAGTCCTGGGCAATGGGCACAGCCTAGCAGAAGGAGCACAGGAGTGCTGCCAAGGTCTTTCTTTGTGGTCTCCAATGCCGACAGGTCTGCATTGCAATGACTGAGTTAAAGCCTAAGATTTAATGTTTTGGTGGGTAGTGCTGCAGAATTCGTGCCCTCAGCATGCCAGTAAGAGCAGGGCTGTGGGAACTCCACTGGTGCCAGCAGGGCATGGATGAGAACGCCTGTAATGGCAGAGGGGCCCGGCCACTGGCACCCCAGGGCCAGCAGAACCTGTCTTCTCACCTGGACAAACTCAGTGCACCTAGGAAGGGAAAACTGTTCAGAATGATCAGAGGAAGTATTTGGTTACCAGATCCTCCCAAATCAGTATGTGTGCTAATTTTTAATGGGTTTCTGTTACTTTCAGGCTTATCTTTAGTTGCTGCTCTACTGCACTTGGCAGGAGAGAAATAAATACAAGCCATTATTTCTGCACTATCTTGAATACCAAGCATGTTTTCATTCCATTTAGCTAACATGAGTAGAAGATAAACTGGCAGCTTATTCCCTCTTTATTTACCAAAATAAAGGAGAGTGATAAGTGGAAACCTCATGCAGAGGAAGCTGCGGTGGCTCTGGAGGGTACATCTGTACAACCACATATGAGATAAAGACAATAGTAGTGCTCTGACAGGACCATGAACTGACAGATGTGTATTTTATTTCTATTTCCATTATGAACAGTTTGTGGGGATTCAGGAGAAATAAACCCCTGTGTATTTAGTGAAATGTCTCTAATGTTGCGAAGGAGCTTCACCTCAGCCCATGTGAGATCCTAACTCCCACTCAAGTAATGTGGAGGTAGACCTTGTTGTAACTTTGAGGAAGAACTTGTGCCCAGTGATATTACCCTGTCACTTTCTGAGAAACACAGGTGTCCAGCTTTCGGAGAAGAAATACTTTGATCTGCATTTGAAACAAAGGCCACTCTCTGTGCTTGGGGAAAACAGACTAATGGACAGAAAACGAACTAGAAGATCTATACAAAGCATTGCTTTTTTCAGGTATTGTCAGTTTACAATAGCTTCCACTCCTTTCAGGAGCCTTATAAATCTCACTGGCTTTCAGTGGTGGACTGAGGTGTCAGAACACCTTTGCAAGTCTGGGCTCTGGTATTTAAGACTCCTGCTGGAAAAGTGTGGTCGAAGGCAAAGGAGAAGGGAGGAGGGGTGGAAAAACTCTCATCGTGTGGAGGTGTAGGCATGTGAAGTGAAATTCCAGCTACAATTTTAATTGCAAATGTGTAGTGGGGGCAATGGAGCTGCAATGCTCTGCCCCATTAAGACTCCAAGCCCTAACACTGGGGTGATCTGACTCACTGGAGGGTGAGAAATTTAATGTGCTGTACTGCTTGCTACAAACAACATTTGATTTCAAAACAGAAAGTGTACCAGAGTTGTTCCAAGCTGTTCCAAGCAGATAAGATTTAAAACCGGCATGCTAGCTTTACATTGGTGACTAATCATTGAATGGAGGTGCAGAGCAGAGGTATCTTTAGGTAGGTAATCTCACTGGGTAAATGAGATTTGGACTGTATTTTCTAACAAATTTAGACTTAGAATAAATTACACTTTTTTGAAAAATTATGGGTCCTGTTGGAATTGCACTTTACATCTCATATAGGTAAAAAATGCGTGTGTAGTTAATCCATTAGTACACAGCTACCTCCCTGAGGTGTGCAGCCCCAGCACCCGCACAGTCATCTGGACATGAGCTGTTCCCATGGATCCACCCCCATCCTTCAGCCATTCAGTGGACAGGCATCTCCAGATGGATGCACCAACTGGGAATTATAGAATGGTTTGGTTTGGAAGGGACCTTAGAGGTCATCTAATTTAAATCCCCTTCCATGGGCAGGGATGCCACCCACTAGACCAGGTTGCTCAAAGCCCCATCCAGCTGGTACTAAACACCTCCAGGGATGGAGCATCCACAGCTTCCCTGGGCAACCTGTGCCAGTGCCTGACCACCCTCACAGTGAAGAATTTCTTCCTAATATCGTACCTAAACCTACTCTCTGTCAGTTTAAAGCCATTCTCCCTTGTCTTATCACTACATATCTTGTATAAAGTCCCTCCTCAGCTCTCTTGTAGGCCTCTTTGGGTACTGGAAGGTGCTATAAGTTTTCCCTGGACTCTTGTCTTCTACAGGCTGAACAACCTCAACTCTCTCAGCCTGTCTTCATAACAGAGATGCTCCATCCCTCTGATCAGCTTTGTAGCCCTCCTCTGCACTCACTCCAGCAGGTCCATCTCCTTCATATGTTGTGGGCCCCAGAGGTGGATGCAGAGCTGCAGGTGGGCTTTCACAACAGCGGACCAGAAAGAGGGACACAATCACCTCCCTTGATTTGCTGGTCACGCTGATTTCTGGGCTGCAAAGGCACATTGCCGGGCCATATTGAGCTTCTCATCAATCCAAAAGCAACACCCCTTAAAATGGGTCAGGACTCATCATGAAAGCAGTACTCCTTAAAAGCACATCTCCCATCCCTTCCTCTTCCACTGAGCTGTAAATGACAGGAACTAGAACATGCATAGCATAGCATAAAATGACAGAAACAGTGATCAAAAAAACTCAAACCAAACTGAAAGGAACAAACAATAACAATAAAAAAATCCCCCAATGCTCGCCAATCAAACTAAGTAAAAACTTCCCATGTGTTTTGACATCTTACTTCTATGTAACAACTGATTCTTCACATTTAGGGCCACTGGATAAGGTCATATTTTTGTTTAGCTGGATGAAGCCAGTCTCCTGTATGAGGGGACAATTAGGATTCTGGGTTTTAGCAGCTTTGTGACATCCAAGAGTACACTGTGCCATTTATACCTGCTCATTCTCTCAGTATTGGGGCAAGATGAATCCTGAGCCTTTACACCCACATCTTGGCAGTCAAACTGAGCACTATATGGACATGAATGCATTCAGCCATAGCACAGGAAAATCCCAAATCCCAGCATCAGGGGATGCTTATCTTTTTAATGACACAACATCATAATTCCTTCCTGCCAACAAAACAACCTACTAGTGGTTCACAGATGAAGGATTTTGTTTGATTGTTCATTCAGATACTTGTGTTGGAAACATCCTTTATACTTATTAAAACCTGCCTCATCTCAAAATGTTTTGTTCAGAGAAGGAACTTAAAGAGGTTACCAGGAAAAGTTATCAGCTGCTTGCCACATGAGAGGATTAAGGACTACAATTTGTCAAGGGTGTGACAACTATATTCCTCTGAGCACATGTAATCTCATGCAACTCTTACAAACATTCATGTGTTTTGTCTTCAAGATGCAACAATCTGTTATGCAACCAATGTCCACACACACAGGACCATATGAAGACTTGCACTCAAAGGTGAACCAAGACGCATTTTCTTTCGCTTTGAAATTTCCCTGAGATGAATGATTCCTTTTTTCCTAACCCCTCTGTTGGCTGTTCTGTTGTACCTCTTCCTGGTTACAGTTCCTGTTTCAGCTGCTGCAGCAGGCAGCTCGATCCTACATTAGCTGTGTCTAGACAAAGCCAAAAGCAAGAAAATCAGTGTTCTGGTGACGTGCTAAAATGTGAAATAGTTGCCTAGAATTGTAACTTTAGAGGGATTAAAAATGAGCCTATCACAGCTACCAGTGAACAACCCTATAAAAATAAAATCTTCCTTCCAAAAAAATTGAACCTGTGTTTTCTGTTGAACAATTAATCCTCCAGGGCTTTCAGAGCACTTCACAATTTCTCCTTTTCTTTTACCCTTGTCTCCTGTCTCTGGTCTGGAAAGTCTGGAAAGCAAATGAAATGGATTCAACTTCTCTCTTTTAAGACTTTTACTGTGTTGGAGCTCACATCCTTGTCCCTCTGACAAAGCTTTAATTGCACCTTCCCCCTCAAGCCTCCTTCCCTATAACATAAGAGTAGAACTTCCACCTGGTTCTTCGACTTGGTGTTGTAGACCACAGAAAACTATTCAGGTAGTCTTAGTGGGCATAAAATGTTAACATTTTAGAAGAAATACTTGATTTTAATTATTGCTGCTATAAAATTAGTGTGATTAATCTTATTTACCACTTCAACAATGGCTATTTAGCTTTAGTTACATTCCTATGAGGAAAGTAAGTAAATGGCAGTGAGAATGATTCCCAGCCCAGAGCTAGGTATGAATCAGTGACAAATCCCAAGTTCATAGTTACCACCAGTCTTCTCCACAGACTGTTAGAAAACACGGGAGTTTTTTTCCAATGTGATGGGCAACATTCCTTGCTTGCCCCAGAAAGACTCACCAGGAAGAGAAAGCACCATCTCATTATTCCCTAAATAGAATCAGAAAGAGATCAACTGAGGAAATGAGGACAATAATCTTTGGGTAATCTTTAAAACTTCTGTTTAATTTCCCACAAGGATCCAGGGGCAAGTTTCCAGAGGTGCCAGTACCTAAAAAGATATGCTTAATGCCACTAAGTGAAAATTAAGATACAAAACAGGAATATTGAAGTGACGTGATAGGATGTTATTTCTACTTTCGCTGTTGCTCACCAGTAACTAAGTTCACCATCAGATCCATAGAGTAAAATAAAAATACTCTGATAGAAATACTTTGGGGAAAAATTGAGGCTATGTAAAATCATATATTGAAGTTTTCACAGTACCATATGATTTTGTAACAGAGTTTTCTATATCCTCGTTATTATCGTTTAGCACTGGAATGAAACTCCATTAGAAGAACGGAAAAAAACCCATTTTTTTCCTTAAACCCTTTATCCCAGAATTAGGCAGTATTTTATCTACATTTTTGAATGCACAGGACTCTGGTTTTTAATTGTCAATTTAGAATATGAAATACTTAAAATTTCAGTGTCATGGAAATTAGAACATTCAAACAAACAAGATCTTTCTTAGCTATGTCACAAGTGGCATTCCAGCGGTGACTTGCTTTTTCACAGAAGATTCATTTCCTCTTTTCAGGGCATAAAACACCTTTGAAAATTTCAGCCTAATGTTTCCATCTTCACTTTCATCAGTTTTACAAGAAAACATGGTTGACAAAACCAAAGTCACTTACTAGCAATCACAATAAGCCTCATGTCACCTTAGCATCAGCAGGTCAGTTGGATACATTTCCAAAGGTGCTGGAAGATTTGGAGCACAGCCTACGGTAGGCTTTTCAGGACCCTCATGTCTTAAACAAAAGTTTATTATGGTACCCATGGAGAAACTCAGAGACTGAAATTTCCCAAATCACAATATTTTATCATTTGTCTATTTGTTTGCTTGCTTTTAGCTACTCCGCAGAGCAAAAGCGGACCTTTTCTGTAAGTTCAGAAATGTGTACCATGTGTGTCAACCACAGCTGGTTGAAATAATTCCTTGCAAAAAGGAGGAATTCAACATGGGCATAAGCAACTCTCCTACAGGAACAACACTACGCATGCTTCACTATCTTAATTTGAGCAAAGCAGAACACAGCCATGCCCAGTAAGAGGATGCCTTTAAAAACCATGCCTCTATTATTCATGTCTCTTACTCAAGTTTCTGCCTCTATTATTGACAGTGTCTCAGAAGGTAGGATCATTGCCAGGAGTATATTTTGAAACTATCCAAAGCACCAAGTTTGAAACTCTTCAAAAGCAAGAAGTTTGTGGTTGTGCTCAGCCACGACCCTCAGCTTGCGTGTCCCAGCCACCCTGTGATAGGGGCACCCTGGATCACAGTGTAGAGGAAGCCCTGGAGGAAGCCCCTGGAGCTGTGCCCAAAGCCTCAAAACCAAGGGCTGGTGACTTGTGGCCAATATGGGGACCAGGTTCCTTTGGGAGCTCTGAGCACTTTATGTATTTGAGGCTGTCACTTCTTCCTGCATTTTGAGGCAGATGCTGCTCCTCCCAAATCCCATGATGAGCGAACTACATGCCAAAAGCAGCATGATTTTTTCCTCTTCCCTGTGCTTTTACCAAGAAGGAGACAGCTTAGCCTATGATGCTTTCCAAAGATGATATAACATTACCTCGGGGAGGCTGTGCCCCTAGTCCTGCTAGGACTCTGTCTCACCACACCAGTCTGGAGCACAGGCTTGCTCCTTGCTCCACGGTATACAACAAGCTCCTTCCAGCAAGGGTTTTACAGCAAGCTCACAGTTGCTTTAAATTAGAAAAGTTGGCAGGTGGCCAAGGAAAGGAGCGGGAGCTTGCTCAGCTGAGACAGACAGTTACAAAACTCTGTGCAAGAGCATCCAGCCTCAGATAGGTTTTCACAAAGTACCTTTTGTGTCATCCCGGCATTTAAATTTGCTTTAAAGGATTTTGAATCACCAAAAATTACCTGCTGGCTTGAATCTACAACTCTTACAGTACCCAAACAGAGCATGTTGCTTTCTCTGAAAAATCAGATGTCATCTACTCAGCTGTGAAGGTAAGTTGTAACTGATTCCACTTTCCTGAACTGACCTCTCTGAAATGCATTTGGAGAAGGGAATGCAATAGAAAGATCTTTCAGAAAAATGCATATTTTTGCTGAGATACATATGATTCTGTCAGAAATAGACTATCATGGTGTCTCAGTGAAATCTGCTTATGTATCTTCTCTTGTAAGAGATGAGTGATAAACTTGGACATTTATGCACATAACATCCCCATCAGGAAGTTAGCAGACAGATTGTTTAAAAATCAAGGATGTAATTTGCTGGCAAAAAAAATGTTTTAAATGTCTACCTGTCACAAGGTTCAGGGTGATTAAATTACCTAAAACATTTTTAAATAATTTCTCTATCTAGCATTAATCTTACATTCCACCAACCCAGACCAAGACTGTTTGGGTTTTTTTGCTCATGAATGATCCCATCATCATTCCAAATCGTCACTTTAACAGTAGTTGCTATGGTTTCATACAAGCTTGTTTTGCAAAAAAAAAGAAAATCTATAAATACCAAATAAACAATTTTTGCTTCAGGCTTGTGCTATTGCAGAGTTAAGCTCCTGCATTTAACTTATTAAACTCTCACAAATATATCCATTTGTTATTTGGTTATGCTGGTGTGTTTCTTCTGCTTGGTTGGTTTTTTTCGAGGTCATTTTACTTTTTGTGTTTCCACTGCTACCAGCAGTGTGCTTTGTGCCTATGAGTAGGCTGGCGAGAGAATGTGTTTTGTTAAATACAAATGAAATGCCGAGTGTAAGTGATTAATCACAGTCTTGGTCTGGGTAGGTGAGAGTGTAAGTGGATTAGCAGTTTCAAGCTCCCTTTTCTTCACTGGGTCTCTGGTTACCATTACCCAGGCAAGGCTGAGGCAAGCATTGCCTGCTGCCCAAAACCTGATACTCGCAGTGGGGGCTAATTTCTCTAACCCACTCATTTTCAAGGAAATGATGAAGCTTTTCAGGCTGAAGTTTTAGGAAAATATGGGTGTGAGCACAGCATTACCCACAGCTCTTGGAGCTGTACAAACTACGGAAATTCATTAACAGGAACCTGCTTCAGAAACCACAAAACTATTGTGTTCTATGGCATGGTGTGTTTAAGAAGCAGAAAATCCCTCCTTCCTGTAGTGCCTGCTCCCTGTTTTCCCTGACTTGGGACAACTTCAGCTGTGCTACTGGAGCAGATTTACCCTGGTGTGAATGGAGGGCTGTCAGTGCCCCTAATGTTGTGTTCCCATGGATCACACTGTAAGAAATGTATTTAAGAGTAGAGAAACACAGAGCAGGGAGGGCAGGGAAAAGAGTGCAGAGAATCAAAATTGGAAGTGGAGGGGCTGATATGCCTGCCCACTGTCATGGAGGAAATCCTAAAATCCTGCTCACTTTGAAGCTGCTGTGTAAAGTTTGTGCCAAATGGGAAGTCCACCATCAACATCCTTGCTGAACTCTGGAAAGGTGGAGCTAGGAACACCTCCATCAGGTGGGTGAGGACTACATGGTGTAGGGATTGTGTATTCCCTCTCTCAGTGATTGCCTATTCCTTGTCATTCCTCTACAATACCCTACCAGTCTGATGAGTAGGTGGGAGTAAGGCGGGTCCTGCTCCATGTTGCTTAATGATACAGGAGACAGGAGGGTTTCTGAAACTGAGTATCTCAGCCAAATGGACTACTTCTGGCTCAGCAGCAATGACCGGGAATGATGCAAACAGAAAAGGTAGTGTTTTGTGTTATTTCATCCCCTTCATCTTCTTCACACTTCTCAGTTGCACTTATCCATGTTTCAGTCACAGTGACAAGGTGAGGAGGTAGATGGAAATTCACACTTCTGAGGGCTGGGTTTGAGTGCAGGAGAAGTTCTTCAGTCCCATTCACAGGGCTAACTTACATCCTTAATCCTCTGTGACATGTCCATTCACAAGTCTATCCCATGCACTGGTAAGCTGGATTTTCAGAGTCCTTAAACAGATGTTGTATGAACATTGCATATACTGTCATCTCATGATCAAATAACATCCATGTTACCAAAGGGACACACTGCAAAAGACAAAACTACAATTTAGATTCACCAGAAAAACTTAACCTCACAGGGAAGCGAAAATCCTAAGGCTGCAATCTTCTACACAAATATGGGTCATTTTAAAAGTGTTTCTGATTCAGAGAGGTTGATTTTCACAGATAGAAGACAGGTCAAACTCCATTTTCACTGCTGAAGTGGATTTCCTGTTAGTCAAAAGGACAGCAGAGTGATTATGTGAGTGACAGAGAAAATTTAGAGTCTTTGCAGTCTCATCTTCATGGTCCTACCTGGAAAACAAAGGTTGCAAATGAGATAACCACTGGGCAGATTTACATTTTAGTTACAGACACTGGGCTGCAACTGCCAGCAAAGGGTGTCTATTTCTGTTCCCATCTCTCTAAAGTAAAAGGTGCACAGCAGTAGTAGTTTCTCTGTTGGGCTGAGGAAGGAATCTAGATTACTCTGATTTCCCAAAGCTGAAATGAACAGTTCATGTTCTTCATAAATTAGGATTCAGTTTTCATTTTTAGAGAAGCACTGTGAAACTGTTCTTGGTTGTCCACCCTCAAGCCTCACCTAATGTTGGATGCAGATGGGAAAGCCCAAAGTGATGAAAGCAGAACAGCAAAGTGCCTGATTCAAGTCTTCAAAGTAACTTTACAGTTTCACGAACCCTTAGAGCGGAGATAGGGCCATATGTCCAAAGGATCTACACATTTCTGTGAGGTTTAGGTGTTGGCAAGAACAGAATTGTTTAGTATAAAATTAATTCTTATCACAGAGGACAATGAGGACCACTTTTAAAGGAGAAGAATAGGCTATGAATAATGGGAAACAGATCCTGGCAGTGAGAGATATACAGTTAAAAAACAATCCAGAGGGTAAGAAGGGGAAAGCTTCACTGTCTGGGATGTTTCACTTACTCTGGGCAAAGCTAGCAGAAATCTGTGGGGAGCAATCTTTCCTAGGCTGAGAGATGTGATAGTCCATATGTTGTGCTGGCTTAAATGCATTGGCTCATCTTTAGTCTATCTACTGGATTTGTCTTCCTCATCCCTGTGAGTATCACATCTCTCAGACCCAAATGGGGTTCAGCCTGCAGAAGTGGAGGCCAAATCTCAAAAATGTAATGGAGATAGTTGATTATGTTTGGACACCACCAGGCCACCCATCCTATTTTCAGCTCACATTCTCCCCTTCTCTTTTGGAGACACCCCAAGCCCAAAATCAGACATCCTGCAACAAACAGGAATATCTCCTTGGCAGGAGTTCAAAAGTTAAGGGAAGGGATAAGGAAGGTTTAAGGAAGGGAACTGTCCATTTAAGGGGTTGGGTTTTTTGGATGTATTGTAATTCACACACAGTTTTATTTTTCTCTGGGGTTTTTTTGGTTTGTTGTTTTTTTTTTTTTTTTTTTTTGCTATATTCTTCAATAAAGATGTTTTTCTTTCAGGAAAAAATGAGAGTGGGGAGAGCATTAATAGCTGAGGTGGGACCTGAAATGTAGTTTAAAAAATGTGCAATAAAAACAGGGAGTGACATTGCTATAAAACCAAGGAGAGCTGGAAGGGCAGAGCTGAAAAAATGAGTGTCCAGCCTGCTCACTCCGCCTCTGTCCACTGGTCTGATGGGCCTCGTGACTGGATTCAGGCCAGCGTAGGAGTCCCATCACTGCAGCACAGGGGAAAGTGATTTGTGAGCTGCTGAGAGAGAGACCTCCCTTGGGTTTTTTGCCCCTTGGAAAAAACAGAGAAATCTGAAATTTTTCTGGATTTGTCCAAGAAAACTCTCCCTTTTCTTGGAGGGGGACTCTCCTGGTGCTGGAACATACATCTGCTATTCTCACTAGCAGTTACGACTCAAGACCAAAAGTCTTTTTCTTTTTCAGGAGTCTATAAAAACTTGATGTTATGCCAGCCTTGCTAGCCCTGCACTGATGTTCCCGCACAGAGCCATTCTGCTGCCTTTCAATGCCCCTGGGGATTGAGCGTACTTCCCCAACACATCCCAGACTGCTGTTTCCAATCCTTTTTCACTATCACTAAACAGCGGAAATGCAGACAAGCATGTAGATTACTCTCTGCATCCATTCCGTATTCTAGACAACACGCTGGTATTTATTTTACAGAGCAGTTGGCTCCTTTGAGTCTCTGTAAGTTCCAGCTCTGCAGAGATGTGCTCTGGAAGCTATCTTCCAGAGACTGTCCATTTTTGGCCCCTAAACCTGAGATCATAGCCCTGCATTAGCAACCCACCCAGTCCCACACATCTTTGCTTGTCTCCTCCTGTGAATTACCAACCTGGTAGCCTCCTTCTCACAGACCTTCCATTTTCCAGGTGCGTCTGTGCGTGTTTACCCAGGGTAAACCACTTTACCACTTCCTCACAGGAGGTTCCTGAGGGGGCCTGCTGGCAGCCATTCCTCCCCAAAGTTGCAGTGGCTGATGGGCCATCCTGTAGCCTGCTCAAATGGTCTGGGAAGTCACCCTTCAGCTTCTGGACAGCTGATTTCCCAGTGGAAAGGCCAAGGCTGCTTTGACCTCTCTTGACTTACTGTTTGTGTCACTCAGTGCAGATATTCCTGCTAGAAAGTGGTGATACATATCTGCAGATGACCTCTAAACACCAGCTTTGAGGTGGGGCAGCAAGAAACTATTCCAGGGAGAGGCAGCACTTTTGGGAGTGGGTATAGGGCGGTCTACGCTTCAGCAAAACAGCTAGCATAAAGGCCTGATGTCTGGATCACAGCTCCTGCTCCTCTCCTGGAAGAAGGGAATTTTCATTTCTTTCCCTATCTTGGGTAAAGGGAAAAGAAAATAAAGAAAAATTGTTCCCTTTACTGACTCAACTTCATCATCATCAACTTCACCATGTGTCCAAGTGTCCCACATGGGAATGCAAAGATCAAGTAACATCAATCATCAGGCAGATGGAAACAATTTAGGCAGGATGAGCAGGACCAGTGGTGCTGGCTAACTGTGAAACAGGTTGTCCTATTCCCTCTCCTCTCCTTGCGGCTCGCCCGGGGAGAGCGGGTACTCTCTGTCCAGGGCTGGCCCCTGAGTTCTCAGAGGGGCTGTGCTGCATAACCTCCATGGACCTCCACAGCTGTGCAGTGAATATTTGATTCTCTAGAGAAGGGGCTGCATTTCTCTGTATTTTAAGCTTTACAGATGGGTTATGCTGCTTTACATTGGACTGGGGTTTTGGAAGCTGCCTCCAGTTTTTTAAGGAGAATTGGGAGGTTGCTCTGCAGAACTGCCTAGGATGGCTATCTCCATTCTGACAGGCCACACAACTCAGTCCTGATTCAAAATTTCTGTTCATGGAATTTCTCAGACAGAAATACATCACTTTGCACTGTGTCACACCTGAACAATGTGTCCTGCACTACCAGGAGGTGCCTAACTTGTAGGACTGTTCTGTACAGCTGGTCTGAGAGCCTGCTCTGAACCTTCCTGGAGTGTCTTTCTCTGACAGATCTAACAGAATATACAAAATTTTTATTAAATGCAGATAATCCTTAAACTCACCTGAAGAAAATATCCAAGAAAAGATAAAAGGGTACCTTGGGAACAGGAGCTGTTAGAAACCACCAATTATCTTGTATTCTCCCTTCCTGCAGTCATGCTCTGTTCTTGAGAGTCAGGGCTTCCGTCTGAGACTTCTGATTGCGAAAGGCTGCGAAAAAAATGTCTGAATGGTGTATGTAAAACATCAGCTTCTGCAGCCCAACAGGGCATGTATTAAATCCCTGCAGTGAGAGTCAGGTCACAGCTGAGGTCAAATCAGTCCTCACAGTTCCTTTTGTGTGTGTGATGTAAGGACATGCACAGATCGGGTCTGCTGTGGGTGCAGCTCCACAGATGCCCAGGGCATATTTGGATTGCTGTATCTGGCAGGATTTAGCCCCAGATTCCCACCCCCCCCTCCATGCAGACAAGGGCTCGTAGCCAGGAGGGTTGTTTTCATACCTCCTGAACAAGTTAAATGCCCATGTGGAGTACTTTGATGTGGTGTGTCTCTTGGCCATTTCCAACCTGACTCAGCAATCAGGAGGTTGTATCACCTCTGCAAGGATAGGCCAGGGTTGTGAAACACCTCCATTCCCTTAGTTAGGACCATTTTCTTTATCATAAGGGATGGCCAGGACACTCATTGCCATCAGTGCTCATGCTTGAGCAGCCTCTGCATCAACTCTGGCACGAGCTTTGGATTCCTTAACATTAAGACTTGATGATCCCATAGCAGAAACAATTTCGCCTGCATGGAAGAGCTGCCAAGATACCCTTAAAAGGAAGGCTCTGCCAAGAGAACACTGCTGGAGATGCTCACCACTGCTCTGACCTCCCCAGGAACCATTCTGAGCAAGCCCAGGAGCAGGCGTGTACCTCCTCTGCCCTGCCGAGTCCCAGAGGAGAGGGGAGACAGCCTGATCCCTTCAGACTCCATGGCCAGAGGTGGGCAGGACCACGCCCTGGCACGGCACCCCCCGATCAGAGCAGGCTGGCCAGCCCTGTTCCTGTACACGCCTCCATTCCAGGCTGTCAGCGGAAGCAGATGTTTCTAATTTATCACTTAAACCAAACAACTTAATCCACCAAATATGCAGCAGTGGGGGGTGAGGAGGGGCCCTTTCACTTACAGCTGATTTATAAATTGGACGATTAAGCTTAATTTGTCTATGAATGAGGCAAATCTGTGTCAGATATTGTTACTAATGCTTCCTCCCCGTAATTTTTGCAAGTCCTAAACATCCCAACCCTTTCAACCTGAGGCGATGGGACACATTCCTGTTCTGCTGGCCAAAAGCATCTGGCGCTGTTTCCTTCCATCAACTACTCCAATATTTATCTATTTAGCCCTTCAGAACATTATTTGGGTGTAACAGATGCTGCAGCCCTCTGTGGTACGGGTGCTAGAGGCAGGCCTCGGCAGCAACCCTAGCGTGGCCCTTCTTGCTTTTGGGAGTGTTATTTCCCTTTGGCTCCCTGCTAGTGATGGCTGGAGGGCAGCCTGGCACCAGAGGAGCCTGTGCTGGAAGCCCCTGGCAGTGGGGACTGTGCTCAAGGCTTGCACAGAAACTGCATCTTCTTCACTCTGCAACATGGCTGAAGGCCCTGATGGGAAGGGTCCTGAGTCCAAGCCTGTTTCAGATTAGACTGAGAAAATTATTGGGTTTGTCTATGTTGTATCACTCCTGGCGGTCATGGCCAAGAACTGGCCAAGTATCAGATCATTGGTATTTCAGCACACGCACAGCTATCGATCCGTCCAGCTACAAACAATACACAGACCCCGCTCCTACAACGAATACACGTCCTGCTTCTGCTGACACCCACTTCGGGCCACCAGTTCCTACTGCTCATAGCTTGTGCCGTTGTTCATGAAAAAGGTCTCTTCTCCAAGCAGCTGGCACTCAGCCACAGCATGTCTGCCATGCACAGCAGCAGTGAAGTAATAGCAATGCAGTAGCCTTAAAAAGATCTTAGCAGAATAAGCCTTGTGTGTCTGTGAAAGGTGAGGGGGAAAGGCAACCCCAACCAGCAGCAGAATTGTAGAAACACCGGGGCATCCAAAAACCAGAAAATACCTAGTGCAGGAATGGGAGGGTGTCCTTGTATAGGGCCCCGGCAGCCCACAGACCCCCACCCTGTGGTGCCAGGCTAGGAACACCAGGACAGCAAATTGCCACGCTAAACCTAGTCTGGTTACACAGGAAAAGAACAGCTGTACTGATTTCTTCAGCTACATCTCTAAAAATAAGGATTTCATTAGGTGTCCTTGCCTGGTAGACGTTGCAGTGCTCCTTATTCCTCATAAGCCAGTACCCCTGCTGCAGAGAGGGAATCAAAGGCACAGGGTGACCCCTGGATGTCACACACAAGAATAAGTCCCTTCAACCCAGGGGTGTGGCCGTCTGTTCTGCAGCCATGGCATAGCACACTGCTTTTGGACAGTTGGGCTCTCAGGTTTAATGGCAGCAGTGGGTTGTAAGAAAATGCAAAATAGCCTATGTATGCCTCTTTGCTGGGGTCAGTGCAAGGGTAATAAGGCTGTGGAATGCTGTTGCAATGACCAGTGCCTCTCTCCTGAGCAGTCTCTTTGGCTGTAAGCAGGATCTCCTGTGGCTGGAGCAGTCAGAAAATCCTCCTCCTCCATTATTTCTATTAAATAGTAGTATTAGACCATGTACCAGAATGTCAATTAACTTCTCTTCTAGTCCAAATATCAGGTAGGCTAAAGTGATGAATGAAAAGGAGAACAGAAGAAAACCAGACAGAAAGCAGCAGCAGCAGCAGCAGTGGGAGCAGGAATCAGAGCCCTTAGTGTTCTGCTACAGCTGCTACATTCCCATCTCTCCCATACACTATATGTATAGAGCAAGCTGGAAAACAGAGGTGTTGAGAAGAAAACTGAAGACATCTGGAACAACACTGAGCTTGAAAAGAGCTGAAGCAATTCTAGGTTTCATCTAACAAAAGAAAACACTCTTTTTGTAATTCAGTCCAGACAAGCCTGTATCACTTTAACAGTTTTAAGCTACATGCAATGGGAGCACCAGAAACAATTTATTCTGCAATGCTACAGTCTGCTTTTCAGTCATGAAGCCTTTTCCCAAATGGAGAGATGCCATTCAATTAATTTTTACCAGTGATACAGCCCTTTACTTCTTGAGAATTAGGCTGTGCTTCAAATGGTGATATACACTGTAAGTGGCTTCCCCTCTACCTAGTTAAAGAGATGCCTTCCCTCATTCTGTACCCATAAGGGATGGCCAGAGATATCCTCATGTCTGAAAGCTTTGTACTTGCGGGAAGGAAACTAGTAGCAGCTCATTGCAAGGAAAGAACATTTTACTTTGATGTTTTCGATTGCTTGGTCTGAAATAGCCTCAACCTCACTCCAGACCTGATGAAAATTGATGCATTTGAACAAACAAAGTTCCTTCCAGATATATCTTGTACATGATATTCTGGGGCCCTGATTTTTATTTCTGCTTTTTTTCCCAAGGTTATAGAGAAGAAAGGGCTACAGATTTAACTTATGGGAAACTTGATCTGTGCATAAAGGACCATTTTCTTAGATTGTCGAAAGATGAAACATAATGTTTTGCAATCATGGTCAAGGTACATGAGCAGCAGATTGTTGATGGGAAAGTGACACAAGCTACTGATAGAAAGCCTGCTCTCTAATTCCTGGGGAGTTTATTTTGCCTTCCTACCTCTGACGAAGTAGCACTACTTGAAATAGGTTTTGTTTTTGGCTGCAGATACATCCCATGATGGAAGAGAGTGAATGTCCTTGCCTTAAAGCATCTCCAGACTTTATCTGTGTTGTCTGACCTCTGAGACAAAAGGAAATTTAATAAAAAAATCCTTTCTGACCCTCAGATGGAAGATCACACAGCTCCTCGAGTACAGGCTCAGGAAATTTATATCTGAGCATGAGAGTTTCTTTTGATGGGTTTTAATGTCATGTGTTGTTGATGTTCCTAAATTATACAGCTCAGTGAAGCATTCAAAAACAAATGTTCATCCCCCTGGGGTATGGTACAAGGCCTAAGGATACGCTTTGATGTGGATATAAAGCAATGGTGGCTGTCAGATCCTGAGTCATTTTCCAGTGGCACCAATGTGACCAGAAAGGGAATATATATGCTTCCACATAGTTTTGAGCCAGAACTTCAACTTCTGCTGCTGTAAACTAATTATGCTGCCTTTGCAATCAGTGCAGCAGTACTGGTGTATATCAGCTCAAGAATTGGCCATTCAGATTTCAAGACTAAGAAGTTTTATGGGCAAGATATTACACACTACAGGTTTAAAAAGATTTGCCTTTTACATTTGAATGACATATTAAAATAAATTACAAACTAAAAAGTCAGAATTCTTCCCTTTTTTGATGTGCAGTTTGAAGCATCGAGAGGAATTTGCAGGTCCTGAGTCCCTGCCCATTTTTCCCTAGTCCCTATACTACCTGAGACCACATGAGTTAGAGACATTAGCATCTTACCTCAAGTGAGAAACTGCTGCAATCCTGGTTTGGCAGGCCTGAGCAGGTATGCAGCGGAGTGTCTAGAATGGAGGCTGGCAATATGGGACATCCACGTAAGGGTAACAAAGGAGCTTAACTGGATCTCTCCAGGAAGCAGAACTAGTCTAGCATACATCTGTGGCCCATACCATATTTTTTTTGTTTTTTCACAGAAGCGATCCATCATTTCCTAGCTACATGCCATACATATATAACCATGGTGGGACCATATATAAAATAGCATTACTCACCAAAAGCTAGATGTGAGTTCAAGGTGTAAGGGCCGTGCTTATGAGCCACTCGTTTAAATACAAACATTCTTGTTTCTCAAGAAAAGTCCATCTTGCCTTTCAATTCTTCCCAAGCCCTCCTTATGTATGAACTGAATTTCAAAATGAAAATCGATTGCAGGTGTCCAAAGTATATTTTTCCAGGCCTTCAATTTAAACAAGTTACAGCAATACTCACCTTCATACACTTTTTGATCATTATGACATGAATTCTCACTGACACCAGTAAAGACCATGGGGACCTTTCCTCATTTCCAGAACCAGCTTTTATTAATTTGGATCCCATTTTAGACTGTCAGAAGGACTGTTTTTCAAGGAGAATCATTCATTTGATGATCCCTAGTACAGCTGCCTACCACATGTACAGCAGCAGTGTTAACCTTTTTCATTTTCCTCCTCTTTCAGCCGCAGCACTGGAACCCATTACATGGCTGGCATCTCGTAAGCGCTGTGTTACTTTGCCCCTTGCTTCAAAAAATTATCTGTAATAGCAAGGTAGCTATTAATAACTGATAGCAGGAATGCACAGAGAGCTGACAGCTGATAGGATGCCAGCCCTGAGAGATGACCACTCAGTTTCTTACTCTGCACAGACTGTGATCTCTGCCAAATGTCATCCTTGTGCCCTAGGTCCACATCTGTAAAATGAGATACAATGTTTTGGCTTCCATGCCAAATAAGTATAATCAAATAATTGGGTGATCAGCTATGGCAATAACCACAAGTTTGTAATTACACAGGATAAAAGACACAAAATCCCTCTGGATCATAATCACTGAGTCATCTCCTTGCTCTTGGAGGTAATGGGGGTCAGGTGTGTTGTATGGAATGGAAACCTCTTAATAGAGTCATCACTGAAGAGACAGCTGCCAGCTGATTAAACCTGCTTTGAGCAGATGTTGAATGAGATGAACTCCAAATGTCCCTTCCATCCCAAATTACCCCTGTGACTCTGTTCTAATGCTGCACCTCTGCAAATACATCCTCTTGGAGCACTGGAGACCGTGGTGCACACACCCAAAGTAGTGCTACAGGACACAGCCTGCCTCCACCACGAATAGGTCAAGCCATGATGGACTGAACCAATTCAGGGCAGCTTGATGTCTCCACCAAAAGCACTTTGGTACCTGTGGCCCTGAGTTAACCTAGAAACAGTGTAGGTGCCTTTAGGTAGAACTGTGCTTCCATGGAGCCAAGCAATGGCAGGTTTATCTTCAGATTAACCACCTAAAGGTGATGAAAGTTTCCTATGTTGGGGAATATGTTCTCTAGTTCACATTTACCTGCCATTTCATCTTACATCACCACTGCATCAGTGTTTCAGTCCTTCTTGCCCAGCCTTTACGTGAAATAGCAAAATTAAGCCTTGTGGTTCCTATGGACTCTCTATGTGGCATCTCTCATGAAGTATAAAGTGTAGGCTTTGCAAAAGCCTTGTGCACTGACATTGGAAATAATAGCTTCTGGGGTATATATGTTGTTGGGTTTTCTTTAAAGCAGTGAGTAAAATTAGACAATTTCCAAATAAAATCTGATCAAAGTAGTTGAATGGACTGTCACATCACACCTGGGACCTACTTTCTCAGGGTCTCAGAGATAACTATAGTGCCACACCAGCAGAGCAGCACTCTCAGCCTCCAGACAGCACAGCACAACCAATCTCTTGGGTGGAAAGATAAATGAGAAATGTGAGACATCAGTTTACATATAAGGACCTACACTTCCTCTGAGGGGAAAAAAAAAAATTCTTACATTTTTGATGTGGTTCATCATGATACTGACTTCACCCTACAAGTCTTGTATTTTTCTATCTGTGTTACAGCTCGTGGGGTCCTGGCCAAGCTTCCAGGTTCACATTCACAATTGTAGTTGTAACTGCGACCCTTATGTTTGGAACAGTTTTCTTAACTCTGCATAAACATCTGTGAATGCATATACAATAATATCCAGTAAGGCAAATGACATTTGCAGTGACCAGCTGCTTTCCAGTTGTGAGGCAACGTTGCTCACGGCTGCAGTAGAATGGAGCGCTCAGAGGCTTGCAGTGCTTACACAGTTGTGGTGTGGCTGAACTGGGCTGGGGATAAATGACTTCATCCATGCCTGGGGGCTGCAAGTGCACTGCCCAATGGCTTGTTGCTTCCTTAGTCAAAAGCCAAATCCCTGGGGCAGAAACCAAGTCATGCCTGGGAGTAATTAATTGGTGCTGAAATTAGTACTGTGGTTTAGATGTCCCTACTGAAAGCAACTCAGTTCAGCCCTCAGAAGTTAAGTATATATTCTGCTTGTCTCAAAACACTTCACAGAGCAGCAGGTCATAGGTCCCAGGCAGTTTTTGAAGTTTAGCTTTGTGTAGTTACAGACAGAAAGCTGGACAGGATCCCGACACGCCCCGCTCACGGGACTGCGGCCTGCAACCTGGGCGTGTGCGAGCAGTCTCTGCGCCAAGCTGTGCTCCTACACACCAGGTCACAAGGTCTCCAACATCATAAAACAAGATTAAAAGTCAAAAATGCGAGCTATTTTCTAAAAATGGGAAAGATGATCTGGTAGAGAGGGAGAAAACGCATCCTTGCCGATGGTTTAGCAGCAGGGGAAGAGGTCCAGCATGGCAGCTGACAACAGGCTCACCTCAGCCTGGCCCAGCAGGGGAGTGCACCCACCTATGGAAATGAGTCCTAGGGATGAGACTTGAGCCCACTGCAGACAGAACATGTTCTGGTATCTTAAGAACAACACTTGCTCTCACACTAGTTTAAAGCAATAGCTTTCAAACATGTATTTTAAGTTAAAGAAAAAGGAAAAATATTTGAAATTCAAGATATATGATTTAATAGTGCCTCAAATTTTGAAACTGTTAGAGGAGAAAGGAAAAGTGAAAACAGCAGGAAGAACTGAAAAGAGCCAAAATTAATCTATTGTAGACTTAGGGTTTCAGTATTCGACAAAGGAAATGGATAGAAATGGAAACTAAATTGAAATTGAGGTCTCTTCCATTCAACAAAATATATTACTGCTACTAGTCAGCTACAATGTGGAAAGACAATTTAATTACGAATAAACAACTTTGAAGTTGTACTTTTGTTTTAGTGTCTTAATAAAGCTGGAAAAGAAAAAGAAGCAACAATAAAAGCTGAACTCAAGTGTTAAGTTTCAAGAATAACATTGATAACACACATATAAAGTGTGTAGGGAATTTTTTCAAGTCCATTGTTCACACAAGGGAATAACAAAAGGGATCATTTGATCATTGCTGATTAAAACTAGAAATGTTCATTGTTCATTAAGCATTGTTCATTAAGCTTGTTAAAAGTTTTGAGGGCTTTTTGTTTGTTTCTTTTATGTTTATGTTTCATAAAGCCACAAAAATTGTGTTTACAATATTTTAAAGTTTGATTCTAGACTGTAAGCTTGTTTCTCTTTTTCCCTCTTTTGCTACTGAATACAATGGAATGAATGAGGACTTTGATTTCTCTTCTTATCTTCTGCTCCTTTAATATGGCTTTTTTCATCTTCTCCATAAAACCTTCATCCTTATCAGCTGAGAATTATATGACTATATTTAAACTATTGTCTTTATTCTGGAAGATACAGATTTAAAATGAAGCAGGACTTTTTTTTCCTGAAAGCTTACCATTACCTACAAAATCTTTTTTTTTTTTTCTTCTTTGTCTCACTAGTTGTTCTACTGAGGACTTGTTCCAAAAGCTATGCTTGTTTTTATGAAGTTTAGTAAGTTTAAGTAGCCAAAAGGGAAGAAAGGGAGAAAAAGTAGTAAACAGATCTTTTGAAGGAGAAAAAAAAGTCTGAGAACCACTCATTTTGCTTACAGGCGATTCATTGCATTTATGATGTTCAAAATGCTAAACTTCAGTATGTGTTACATTTCCTGGCTGGGATACAGACAGATTCCCAGAAAATCAAGGTTTGAAATGGAAAGCCAGCAGTAAGGTCATCTGGAACACAAGGAACCTCCACAGAGGGGACAGAGCTTGAGAGAACTGCCACTTGGGAGCCATGAACTGAAATAGAGAAGCTTGTCATCTTTGTTTTATTTTTAAAACTTGCGAACAAATTAAAAGCTAAAAACAAGCATTGTGTTTTGATTTTGCTGTGCCTGTGCTAGCAGCACTGCTCTCATGCCCTGCTGGTGCAGAGCACACATGCCACAGCTCCTGCGCTCCCGTCGCTTGCTCTTATGTTACTGCTCAAGTATGCATTCAGAAAAGAGCCAGCAGATACAGTAGATTTATTCTAGTTGTTGAGGTCAAGGACTCCGGGTTTTTTTTGGATTCAGCAGAGAGGGAACTCTTTCCTCATAGCACCAGACAGGCTTTCTGCTTTGTAGTCTACTGTCAGTGCACACCATAGATAAAGAAACATCTGAGAGCATTTTTAAAGGATTTATCAATCCAAAGCACTGGTGAGCTATGTGCTGTCTCCAGTGTCAGCGGTAGGAGGCTCTCAACAAGGGACAGTATCTGCACAAAGTACAATCCAGAGGCTCCAGCTGCTGCAACCTTTTGCAAGCCATGTAAGTAAAGGGCTTTATTTCACTGAAGCAAACTTTGTATATTCTCTTGCCTCATAAAAACTCCGAGATAATCTAAACTTGAGATGAATTTTCTAGTACTAGTAATGTTGCTATCCTGCTGTCCTTTTGAATAATGCATGTATGTCAGCACAATAAATAAGTATCTTACCTTGTTTTGCTTGTGAGTCTTGCAAAGAGCAGAATCTGTAGCGCCTCAGGCAGGCTCTGTTTGTTTTTCTGATCGTCGACCGTTTCTGTTCTCTGTTTGTGATCGGCACAGAGAACTTCCTGATTTCTCTGATTTCTTTGATTTCAAGGACAATGAGAAGCAGGCAGGGAAATGCAAAGACTGTTCAAAGGAAAACAAAGAGCATAAAAGTAGTTTATAAAGTGTTGTCAGTGAACCCAAAAGTGGTATATAACCCCCATATTGAGCTTGTGGTCTTGTGGGATTTTATGTGCTTTATAGTGAGGTTTAAGGGGTCACAGATTATGTGACTAAGAGGAACGTTAAATAACAAAAGAAATATTTTAATTGCTCTATAAAATGTAACTTTATGTTCATGCTCACATTTAAATTTGTCACTTTCTGTATGGTTATCTGGAGCTTATGGCAGGGGACAGATCACCTTTCTGTGAGCTTCACAATGTAATTTAAATTTGTGAAATATTTCTTTGTGCTTTATGTAGTTCATATACTTATTGGCATCAATAGGCCTGACAGAGAGGTGTGGAAATGCCAAACTTCTCTTCTTGTCTTTGAAGTCCTCCCTGCCATTTTGATTGCTGCCAATATGTAGATATGGTGATAAATAAATGGAAGCTGTATTAGATTCACTGTCCAGGTACAGGTGGTACTCCCCTGAGACAGAAATGTCATGCACTCAGAATTCTCGGTGTCTTCCTGTTCAGAGAGTCTCTAGTTCCCTTGCATTCCTTATTCAAAAAGCGTATGATCCCTATGACTTCGCACATTCTATTTGGTTCACACTTCTTCCCAGTTCCCAGTAACTTTTAATAGGCCGTTTCCTCCAGACCCACATGTCTGCAAGGTGCAAACCCTGCCCTCCAACCCTCACAGTGCAAATCCAACTGTCCAACCCTGACATACACCCACAGGTACCCAACCCAACTTTATTGCAGATATGTCACCTCAATCACCTCTTGCATCAGGTGCTCAGAGGAACATGGATGCTGCCCTAAATACCCTACCACCTCTCCCAGCCCTCCTCTTGCCCTTCATTTCCATGGCAATGCAAGATCTGCATGCGGCGAGGGACACTGTCCATTAAGGAAGAGGCCCATGATTCTTTGAAGGCCATGGGAAGGCCTTCCTTGATGTCAGCCAGGCAGTCAGACCTGAGTGCCTAAAGAGCAAGGAAATGGATAGACCTGGAGGGCTGGGAGATGCAGTGTGCTGCTTCCAGGGCTGTTGGGGAGTCACCTCCCTGAGAGAGAATGGGGAAAGGCTCTGTTGAAAGTTTTCGGTGTGATAAGGATCACGTCTTGAAGGTGCATTGGCAGGAGCAAGTCAGAGGTGAACAGGGCTGGTATGAAAGTCAAACTCCTCTGATGATGGAGGAAGAGGATGTTGCTTTTCAAGAGTGTTTGGAGAATGCGAAAAAGTTTAATTTTCAGCACAAAGATGGGTAGGAACTGTTTTATTTGCGGTACAAAACTCTCCCATACCTAGCTGGTGCAACCGTACTCCAGGGAGAAAACAGCAATTTATTATAGTTTTTGAAATTATGTATATTCATATGTTCTCTTGGCAAATGCATCTTTTGAGTTCTAAAGCTTTCTGAACCTTTCATATAGTCCTTTGCTTAGAAGCAGCAGATGTCAGCAATAAGCAGACAGTTATGGCTTTGAATTTGAACATCTTTAAATACTTTGTTGCATAAATTTTATGGTGAGGAATACACTCTGTCTTACTATGCAGAACTGATGCACTAAATGAAAAGTATCCATGTTTGGATGCTTGATGTCACTTCCCAGCTCACAAACCAATAAACCACATGTTTTCAGGATTATTTGTTATGAGATATTTTCATCTCATTATTCAGCTTGTGTTTTCAAGTTTGAAACCAACTGTGAAATGCTCTAATCTGATGTGAGCTCAAAGAGAACAAGCTACAAAAAGAGCCAGAGGAGCTGCCCCAGTTGTGAATTGCATTTTCGTTCAGATGTATCCTGTGAGCAGGCTGAAATCTTCCTCTTGCACAATTTCCCAGAGGAAATAATGCAGTGCCTATGGAAACAACTGAACAAAATCTTTTGATCTTTCTTACTCTAAACCTTCATTTTCAGGAGGTACAGCTATGAAATTTGATGAGTGGAGAATCTAAGAGCATAAGATCTTAAATCAGGAATAAATTTGGGAACACAAATGGAAAGAAAAGATCAGAAATATGAAAATAACTCTCATTTTCTTTCAAGGAAAAGAAATCATACAAACAGATTTCATCCAAATGTTTTGCTATAGGATGTTAATTTACTGCTCTAAAAAAGTTCTTTTCTCCATCTCTGCCTGAGTTTCAGTCCTGAAGAGTTAGTTTTTTAAAGAAATCACTTGAGATGACCTGTGATGTGTGAACTATTTAAACCTTATTTAGCCAATCTTAAGAATGTATTATTGCACATATTGTCGAAGGCTTTGTTAATTATAATGACATAAAAGGTGTTATTGTATGGACTCAGTGCTTATACAAGACACCAGCCTGACTTGAAAGAGGAGAAATGCTTCATTTCAACAAAGCTTTGGAGTTTTGCCTCCATCTTTAAGAAGGAATGGGGCTGTTGAAGGGTTCATGGTGCTGAAGTGGTGCTAGAAGATCTCAGTGGCGATGTAGGGCCTTCTCTTTCCCTCTCTTTTTCCCTCTTTCTCCAATTCTTCTGGTAATCTTTTCCTTTCTCACTTCCTCAGGATACAGAATCTCCTAATGCCTGGCTCTTCCAGAACACAGGTTTTCCTCAAATCAGCCTCTCCTTACTCCACAGAACCATGATTGCTGTTCAGCCTTTCTGGAGTAGAGAAAGCTTGGGATGGAGAAGGAGCCTCATGTGGACAGAACGCCCCAGCACAGCTGGTGAACCAAACTGTCCACCTGTTTGGAATTCAGTGGCTACTCCCCATCCCTGCAGGTACAAACAAAGTAGCCAGCATGTAAGGAAAACATGAAGGGTTATGACCCTTGAAATCTGATGCCCAAGGCTAAGGGGTGTTTTAATTACAGCCTTGAATTTAATCACTGCCTATTGCTATGCATTTCTGGTGGTTTCCACACCCAGATATCTTCTGAGCCTGGTCATCACCCAAAGCAACAGTAGACTGACAAATCCAGTAATTTGAAAAAGAGAGTATTTCATCCAGTTCCACTTTGAAAGCTTTAAGATCTCTATCCAATACTGTAGAGTTAAAAAAAAAAAATTATTGAGGTGTTCTATTTTAGTATATTATTTAAAAATATCAGGTTTTCAGGTTTAGAAATCTACATACAAATGAGGAGTTGTGAAAACTTCTGACTGATGGACTGTCTTTTTTTCTGACAATTCTAATTATTTAAGGACTGCAAACATTCAAATACTTCAAAGGCAGTATTTTGCTACCTGCGTAACTCAGAGAGTGACTCTCCCAAATAAATCCTTGCAATATGAAGAGGTTACAGTCTGATGTGTGATAGAGTTAGACTTCTCTGGTGTCTATCTCAAGACCTTTTTCTCTCTGTGAAGCCCTTCTATCCATTACCACTCTGGTACAACACTTCAGCACATATGCATTTATTTTGCCAAATACCACCTCTCAGGCTTACAGACATGAGGACTGAGGCAAGACTCAATGACTGTAGAACTGAGATCTTACTAAAAGTCTGCAAAGATGCAGAAAACTGAAGGTAGTTTTCCTGAATTCTGGAATTATGTGTCCATCCATGGCCACTCACAGATAAACAGGTTCTTTGTAAAGAGGGCAAGAAAATAGCTTTTAATCATTTCCATGGTGCTGTGTGCCTGCAACTTTCCCATAGGGTCAGAGGCAGAAAAAACCTCTCCAAACCTGCTAGAAAGCTCTCAATCTAAGTGTTGTACAAGATAATCAGCAAAAGTGACCACAAAGGACCATAAGTAGGAGAACATCCCCAGAGGAGTGGTATGGAGAGCTGAGAGCATTTACCAGTGTTGTGATGCCTGTAATGGAAAAGCTCTTGGCAGGCAAGGAAGCAGTGCAGTGACATACCAGTCTGCAGATGGAAAGCCAGTCTAGAAGCTGCTCTAAGGGGGCTGCTGCAGTGGAGGGTTGCAATGGGAACATGGACTTTTTGCTGTGAATCTGCTGGAACAAATACCGTCATCCTTTGTTGTCAACTGATGTTTGTTAATGCAACTTATCTTTGAATGACTGCACATTTCTGAACTTCGGTGAAGTAACTTACAAACTTGATATCTTAAATGTAGCTGGGGAAAAGAGTGAAGGGGAAAGGGGGAAAGGGAGGGAAATCTGCTAGCATTCATATTTCAGAGGGAATTAATTCTGTTGTATTTGTAAGGTTTCCTCTGTGGCTTTTAAGTTATTTCCTGAAATCTGCAATTACATTCATGCCAGATCTGCATCCAGCTTTTTCTAAAATAATGTTGAAGCAGACTATGTGATAACTAAACCAATTTTTTCTTTGAATGTCATCTCTGTTTTTGTTTATCAGCTGATGCTCTAGCAAGTAGTTCCTGCCTTGAGGGGCTGTTGATAGATAGTTCCCTGAGATAACTCAGTATCTCAGCTACCTTGTCCCTGTGAAGTCCTTTTAGAACACTGAAAAAAATTTCAGTGTTCACCACAAATTGATTTTGGAAGTTATTGTTAGTTCAGATCCTTGACAGCACTGAAGGTGTGTGGTGGAGCATGTAGGGAAAGGTGACAGTGCAGAGAGTCACAAGAAAGCATTGGGACTGTTTGGGGGTTTTTTGGTGACAATCAGGAACCAGATTCAGCCTCACATGTTTGCAACAAGGGCACTGCCAGCATGGCCTGATCGCTGCCTCAGCGCATGGACAACCTCCCAGCTACGTGCACAGTCATCAGCATGTCCCCTCTCCTCTCTGAGAGGAAAAAGGGAATCCTGGAGGATTACAAAAACTTTTCAGGGTACAAGAGAGCAACAAAATTAATGTCTGAGCATCCCAGGTGGGTAGAATAATCCCCACTTACAAAGCTGAAGATTTGGACACTTATATGACTGTTGTGTTAACCATACCATGGCTGTTGTGTTAACCATACCATGGCTGTTGTGTTAACCATACCATGGCTGTTGTGTTCTGCTCCTTAAAGAAAATGCTCTGTATTCATGGCCATTCCTTGTTCAGGAAGGAAACTGTTCAGATTCTTTGATCAGACTGGCCACCAGTGGTCAGAGAACAAGAGGGTAAGAATCCATATTAACTGATAATTAAGATATTTTATCATTATAATTATGACATTCACCACATACATCTAGAATTTTGTGATCTACAAATGTGGAGTCATCCTTTTATTTATATCCACTTCTGAATACTAATTAAATTCCTATAACTTAAGTGAAAATCAGAGGAAAAACAACTACAACTTCTGGGGATTTCTGCTTAAATGAAAGTAGTTAGAAGATGAGAGACATATATGAACAAAATTCCTGTGGGGTTTGACAGGTGGCCCAAATACAATATTTTTTAAGAATAGACATGAACTCAGCACATGAGGGAAGGAGTCATCCTCGCAATTACCTTCCTAGTTGAAGAAAATTACAGTTTCAGGTCAACAGCCTGCAGAGATGCCTGAAAGATGTTGCCAAAGACCATCCCGACAGTGCATCTATGCTGTATATATCACATTTGAAATTAGTCAGCAACAGCTATGTCATCTTGGTTTGCATGCTAATAAGATGATGTAATGATGCTCTGGGGAGATGGATGTACAGTTAGCTGGCAATAAAATTTTTGGCTTTTCTGAAGTACTGAAATTTCAAAATTCTCAGGGGTATATTTCTCTGACTTTGCACCTTGTCTCTTAAATAAAGAAGCATCCCACTGTGGCCATATCTATGATACCACCTCTTCAGGAGGAAGAGATGTCACACATTTCTTTCTGAAAACAGCAGGCGTAGAAACTAAGATATGGACATTTTTTCATAGACATGAGCTATGACAAAAGTTTGCACATTATCAGTCTTCTTGTTGAAAATAAGTCTACATTATGGTTGAGAACAAGCTGTGTTGCAGGGCCTACTGGACCCTGAAACAGAGCATTAGACCCTGTTCCAGAAAAATATCTGTTCAGGGAGAAATATGAAATGACTTCTCATTGATAAATGTTGTTTCCAAGACAATCTCTCTTTGAGCTGCATGGCCATTTCCAAAATGTGAAAGGATCCTTGTTCCTTGCATTCAAGGCAGGGATGTGAAAGACCAGAGAGGCACCTCTGCAGATGGGATGGTGATGACTGGTGATCTCCCTCCTTATGGCAGATAAAGCAACACGTGAGTCTTTTGACATCTTTTCCCCTCAGTGTAGCCCTTCCTTGCCTTTTTTTTTACTCACAAAAGACTGAAAAAAAACTTCAGCGTCTCATCACTGGGAAAATTTTTCAGAGCAGGATTTTACAAATCATATCTTGTTACATTTATGGAAGTTCTGACCACACTTCTGCAGTCAGGGCTGTGGGCATATTTGCTCATACTGATTTCACTGTAATGCTAGACGGTTGCCCCTTGTTGGAATGAGGTCTTAAACTTTTTCCCTGTTGGTCTGAGTTGGTATTTTCGAGACTACAGGAGTATTTTCCCTGAACTAACAGTGTGTTACATATTGTAGCACTGTTATGTCTTTGAGAGCTCAGTTTTCATGCAGGTGTCTAATGCCATTCTTGCAGATGATACTCCAATGCAGACAGGATGCTTGGCTGATTTCTGCTTCAGATGGCTTTTACCATCTTTTCTTTATTGCTGCCAGGGTTTTGTCTTGCTTCCCTGGGGACGCCAGATGCATTCAATGAGTCAGTTCCAGCTTCGAAGCTAAAACGGGTCATGGACAGCGGCCATGTGTTGTTCAGATTCTTGCATGGAAGGGAATTTCCTTTTTCTCTTGCTGGACCAATTCACTCAATAAGAACTTTTTTTAGATCAAATTGGCATTGCTTTTAGCTAATTCTAACCTTTTTTAACCTTATCCATAATTCCAAGTTTTTATTACATGCTAAAAGAGGAGAGTTACCTTAAAAGAAAACTGGTGCCTCAGACAGTGTACCTTGCTCCCAGCTTAAGTGATAGGAAAAGGACTATTTAAACACAAAAGTCACAGACTGTAGCTGGTGAAAAATCAGACAACAGTCAGAGGCATGCTTCTCCCCAGTGTTGCATAAGTAGATATATAATGTATAATGTACTGCAACATCACAGCAGGTCTCCCAAATTGAAAACAAAGAGGAATAAAAGACTGCCATACCTTGGCTCTTAAATCCCTGAATGTGTTGCCTGTGTTGATTAGTTACTTTGATTTGTGCTTCCCTGCACAGCTCATTTTTCCATTTAATAAGAGTTTGGCTTGTAAATTGTCACTTGCATTTGCACCAAACAGTGCAATTAGGCTGCAGTGACAGAATATATTACATTGTTTGTTTTCCATTATGTTTATTCCAGATGGTTTTTGTCACTGACTCTTTTTCTGAGCCGAGCTGTTAATAAACACAGGATAAATCTAATGAATAAATTTGCCTGCTTAGTACAGATCTGTGGTGGTGGCTGAGATGGGGTAATGCTGCTGAGTAACGGGTTCTCAGTAGAACTACAGAAATGTCAATTCTTGCTCACTTAGGAGAGGCAAACTGTGCCCATGGTTAGTGAGGGGTTAAAGAAGATGCTTATGTGGGATTTTTTTCCTTTAAAAGACACAAATTTAAAATTTAAACTGAGATTATGATGACTTCAAAGTTGTGATGCTTTATTGCTTCTCTGAACAAAGGAAATGTTTTATGGTACAGCTACAGAGTGAGTACCTGTTCTCAAGCTTTTCACTGCCAGGAAGCTCCTCTGTGCCCTTGAGTCAGTTGTTTCAGTTTTTGTCTTGCTTCCTGACCCAATACTTCTTTTCTTCTTCAACCATCTTGTCTCTTCAAATAGAAGTGGTTCAAAGTCCCTGACTAGTCTGTAGATGCAAAATCTATTTTAGAAAAATAACTGGAACATTTTGGAGAAAACATATAGTATAAAGGAGAAATGTGGATGTCTACAGGGCAGCAGGACTTGTCTTAACCTGTTCACTTGACAAAGTGGCGTTGACTGGAAAAAAAATGAAAGCTGAGACGGCAGGTCTTGGAAAAGTCGTAACACTTAAGAAGTTTTCCAGTAGTGGCCTCTTAGTTTTTCCATTAGAAGGGAACATAAGAAAAAACAGCACGAAATACAACATGGTCTGTCCTACCATCTTGCAAAAATTTTAAAAGCTGCATGAGAAGAGGTGATCGTGGTTGCTCAACAGTGGGATCTTGGTTAAAGTGAGTCTTGGCTAAAGAACACATTTTTCAGAAGATCAGCTAAAAGCAGACTATTGATGCCTTGAGTGGCTACCTAGAAACAGAGACTAGACAAGAGTAAGGGAATAAAGGTAGGTATTTATTTGAAAGGCCTTCAAAGGTACACCCTGGGGTGCCAGAGGCTGCTTCCAAAATGGACCCCAAGATGGACGAGTCACGAGTTCTTCACACTTTTATAGGTTTGGTTCATTTGCATACCAGCATAAATTCGCCAGTTAAAACTTTAGCTAATGATGCAATTTCTTCAATTTGTCCACCTCTCTAGAGGCTTTAGTTTACACCTTTAGGCCTAGGACAATCTGAGTGCCCTTAAATAACAGGCTCGGAGAGACTTTATGTCTATCTGGCGTAAGAGAACAGCAGCTATCAAGCTACAAGAAACATCAGAGTTACACACTGGGCAATATAGGATTTGAAAAATGGAAAAGTTAAAACCTAATGCATCACTATAGTAAATAAATTTTGTTTCTACTAACATTTTCCACTTCCTCTGAACTCTTCCAGGGAGCTCATAAGCAGGAAGCTGCCAGCAGAGCTGCATTTTGTCAGTACAATGGCTTCTCACGTGTCTGTCAGCTGCTAAGTTGTGCTCTGAGCAACAAAAACAGCGTCTCTGTCTCTGAGGGTAATGCAAGGCAATGCTTCCCCAAGTGAAAAACCAAGCGATGAACACTGGAAGAAGAAGTTGTTCTGGGCTCACATGGACCCACTAGCAGCAGACTGGGGGCCCAGCCAGTGCCGTGAGCTGGGTGGCAGTGGGTCTCAGCCACAGCGGAGAAGGGAAAGTTTCTAGGAACAGGACTAGGCAAAGAGGGGGAAGGAGAAGTAAGAGATGTGGCAGCAATAACTCAAGAAAGCCCAAAAGGAATGGTGAGCTAAGAAAGGCTAGAAAGACATGGCTGTTTTGGTAACTGAGATACGAGGAAAATGAGGATACAGCCTGTACCCACAGCACTGGGTGCCTGGCCAGGCTGCGAGGTGAGAGTGTTAACCCTTCTGGGGTTGATTCAGGGCATTTCAGTGCTTGAATTCACACAGTAAAAATAAACTTTGTGCCAGGCTTGTTTCCTATGGGGCTTGTGCTCTGCTTTTGGATTCAATCATTTAGGAATGCAAAGCTCTTCTTCTTCTTCTTCTAAGCTTCAACAGCATCTTTGCTTTGCTCACCAGTGTGTTGCTGACAGTGGAGCAGATCCATGGTAATGAAACTCATGGCAAAAAGGTCCATGTGTGCCTGCAGCTGCTCAGTCATGCTGTTTCTATAGGGCCTGATTCACCTCTGGACTGTGCTTTGCTTTCTGTACGTTACCCACCTTACTCTTCCTAGGCATCCCTGCATGTCCACTTGCACAGTGGGGCAACAGTGAGTCTGCTCCACAGATGTCCAATTAAGGCTGAGTGTTTACTGTGAAATAAGATAAATTAACAGCTTGTACATCAGATTCCTGAGTGTTTCACTGGTGGGGAGAAGGAGAGTTTAGCCACTTCCAGCCTGCTCTCTTTGTATGTGGTGTCACATTAAAATGCAGCAAGGTGCAAGTTGGACAGCAGAATTTGGAGGCAGACAAATGGGGCTTGGCCAGGACAGGACTTGGTTTTTGTAATTTTGAGCAATAGTTCCTACTTCTGCCACTGAAATCTTCATTTACCCCAGTTCCTGTCCCTCGGAGCCCTCCAGTGAGTTTCTTCTCATTTCATGTCTTTCTCTCTCACACTCCTTACTTTTAAGCTGACCATGATCAGATACTTTCATGTCACTTCCCTCACCCACAGGCATTCCTTTGGGTGGAAGGTGCCTTCAGATTTCAGAGTTATGCTTCCTCTATTCCCCAGACCCACCAGTTTAATTTTTCTTAGGATCCTTGAGGCTGGCAGTACTCTGCAATTCTCACACTAAGAGATGGTTTACTAAGAAGGTACATGAGGAAAAACGTTGTGGTGTTATTTTTTTGTCCTATTAACAAGTGGAGAAGATGCAGTAGGCATGATGTTTTTGTTGATTTATTTAGGAGTAGTTCTTATTCAAAGGACTGTAAGAGAGAGTCAAGGAACATGGATAAATTTCTATTTGGTTACTCTTTGAAAAACTGGAAATGACCATGATGTAGTCTGATGACTTCCTCTGGATATACAGTGGACTGTTCTAGTGAGAACATAGTTCAGTCCACTGATTTTACGTTACATCCCAAGGGACACGGACAATATATGCAGTGTGTTAAAATCTATCTGAATGCATATTAGGAGTTCAATAACAATGTTTTTTACTAAGGATTATTTTAAAATGCATTTTCTTTCTTCACTACTTCCATCTGCTCTCTTTTGGTCTTCCGTGATTATTGCTATATTAGTTGAGCACCTTGGCCATGAAATGGGCAGCAATTGCAAAGTCTTTAGTGAACTTTGTGAAGTATTTCATACTTCTCATTTTATTTGTCATAGTATTTTGCTGTCAGCTTAGACTTTCTGAGTCTTCTTACCTCCAGAACGTGTTACTGTATTTGGAAAAATTTCATGTAGAGTTTTGAAAGCAAAAGAATTTATTACATCCAAAAATTCTGTCATGAACCAAAATTTATTTTATCCATCTCCTTTATGAAAAGGATATTTTAGCCTGTTGTAGGAAATGTTGATAATAATTATTGGATCTCTGCATTGACCTTGTCAACACCATCCAGGATGGTATTTAAAAGCTGTTAAGGAAAACCATTTCACTTCAAGATAGTTGCATAGCAATTTTTGTAGCAAACTCAAATAGAAAAATGCTCTAGGTCTATTATTAGGTTCTATCCAATTCTACTCATGCCATTAAAGATGATTCATAACATACTGCACATCTGATCCAAGTCAGCTTCTGTGCTTATTGCTTGCATAATCCTATAAACCACACCAGTGCCCATACATCACTTGATTCACATCACTACCCCCATGCAGCAATGCATTGCAAAACGTGCAATGTACTTGAAGTTGATGACCCTTTCACCTAAAAAAAAAAGAAGATGCAAGAAGTGCCTGTGCTCTCAGTCAGAGGAGTAGAAAGCAGAGGAATGACATTACAGCATGAATCGTCCACGGAGCTGGACGTAACAGGAGCTACACCTTGCACTGAAAATTTCATGAGTCTTCTCCCATTTATTTTCATCTCTGTAATATGCTAATGTGTTAGCTTTACAGTGTAGCATGCTGCCAGAGCATTGCAACAACTGCACTCAATGCCAGATGCTAAAAAAGCTTCTTGAAATATTACTAAATAAGGTATTGTGAATGCTTTTCATGGGAAAAATAAGTTCATTCCCTGAGCAGTAAGAATAAAGGACTCTCTCAAGTCTAATAGCTGTCTGTCAAGTGCTTGTGCTTCTTTATGATGTTTTTCTTCCCTTTCATTTAATTACTCTAACTTTCAATCCCGGCTTGATAATTTTTTTTAAACTAAAATGATCTATAATTTACTATTGTTTTATTATTATTTGAGATGCATCTTGATCCATTCAGAGGAGTAGAAACATTATATGAGAAAATCCCAGTATCTGAAGGCTAGTTATTTGGAAGAAAGTGGTGCTAAGGCCTAAAAGTCAGTACTGTTGCTGGGTGTGTTACTATATTTCCTGTATAAAGGGTTTTTTTCAGGGTAATAAAACACTTTCTGCAGGTTGCGATGATGGCTAACTACCTCACACAGTCTCTGGCCAGGAGGAGAGCACTGTACTCACTTGGTCAATGGGAGCAAGAACTGGCTATGAGGGAAGGCAATCCATGGGTCCTAAAGGATTATGATCATAATGCTAACATTCAAAGCTGGAACCAAAGATACTTTTCTCCATGGCAGGGTATTCAGGTCCGGAGATAATTAAATGGCAGCATAATTAAATGCCTGCATCAGCCTGACTCAGTCCTCTCCCAAAGGGACCGTGCAATAGCCCTCGAGGCAGCACCAGCCTGTTCTTGCTCCTTGTCTCCCTCCTGCCACATCTCCTCTATCACAGCAGGCTCCTACAGAGGACCCAAGGGCCTTCTCAGCTCTCACCTCTCATGTGAACACTGCAGAGCTGTCTTACCCTGGCCTGGCAGGTTTCACAGCACATGCTGGGTCTGCTGACCCTGCACATACACAGTAGGCACGTCGCTGTAGGGGACAGGGGCTGCCACATGAGCCCTGCTTTATAAAGGGTAATGAATCACAGCCAGGTAGACCCAGGCACAGGGGCACCACAGCAATAGCAGAGCAAGGAAACAAGCTGATGAAATATCTCTTGATCTGCTGGTCCATGTAAAGGACTCCTGGATACTCCTGAGGCTGTGCAGTGCTTGCCGTCACCTGGTCACAGTATTGCTTCAGAGAGAAAACGGATAAATCCCTTCTATCTGAAACATCTTCTATCTACTGCATTAGCTCTCCCACAGGTTGCCAAGATCACTTTATTTACTGTTTAAAATCTTTAATGGAATTTGAGAAGTCTCCAAGATCATCTCTAAAATGTGCAGCGGGGACATACGGAAAAACTAAATTTATTGCTGGAAAAACAAAGACAATATTCTTGTGAGTGGTTGGAAATCAGTTTGGCACTGCAGTTACAGCACTTCAGTGTCTTCTTTTTTTTATAAAAATTGTTTTTCTCAGTTTTCTTCAAATCCAATCAGTAATCATTTGTTTTGTTGGATTTGTATTGGTCTGACAGTTTCCATCTCTCTCTCTCTCATTCACAGCCTGACTTCACAGTTTGCTAAAGAACAGCTGATAAAACTCAGTTTCAGATAAACCAAAAATTACATTTATGCCATAAATACCCTCTGTGATTATGGGAAGACACGGTCAGTCTCTTTTCATTGGCAGTGAAATCAGTGCATAAAGTATGCTTGAATATAATTGTTCTTTGTTTTGTCAATGACATCATGCCAAATTCTCTTTTTACAGTACTGTCCTTATCTGAACCTTTAAATCCTTTCTTTCTAAATGATGAAAAGTAGTTCCCTGTATACCCCGTAAAATTCTCTGCCTCTCCTTAGGGTATCCATATCCGCTACACTCAGTAAAAAGAGTAAAAGGAAATATGTCATCTCATGAGCACAGAAGTCATACCAATTGCTGTGGTGAGATTTTCCCAGTCACTAATGATTTAAAATGGAATCCTTATCCTTTTAAGGACATTTAGCTCCTAATAGTGTTCAGAAATGTCTTAGTTTATGGTCTGGGTTATCAGAAGCCATTATGATCAGATTGCATATTTCAGTGGTAAAATCACCAAAGATCTGGATCCTGAGGATGTACAAGAGATGTTACAGAATCATAGAATGGGCAAAGTTGGTAGGGAGGTCCTCTAGCTCAACCCCTCTGCTTAACCAGGGTTCCCTAGAGCACATTACTCAGGTTTATGTCCAGAAAGATTTGAGACGGAGACTCCACAATCCCTCTGGGAAACCTGTTCCAGTGTTTGGTCACCTGCATAGTAAAGAAGTTCTTCTTCATGTTCAGGTGGAACTTCCTGGGCATCAGTCTCTGCCCACTGCCTCTTTTCCCATTGCTTGGCAACACTGAGCAGAGGCTGGCTCCATTCTCCTGGCACCCTCCCTTCGGATACTGAGAGACATTGATGAGGTCCCATCTCAGCCATCTCTTCTCAAGGCTGCACAGGCCCAGCTCTCTTAGCCCTTGCTCAAAAGAGATATGCTCCAGTCCCTTAATCATCTTAGTTTCCTTCCTCTGGTCCTGCTTCAGGAGCTTCATGTCTGTCTTGTACTGAGAAGTCCAGCACCAGCTCCTTTCACAGAGCTGGTTACTTTTCACTGCAAAGCATTCCGAGTAACTAGGAGCTTTAATTATGAATTAACAGCAGAACCAGAGATTGCGCCAAAGCTTCCATCCCTCAGCTGGAAGAAAGCTGGACTGTGAGTGGGGGTCAGGTCGTGCAAGTCACCATCCTTCAGCATCAGGCTGTTTCTTTGTCTCAGAGAGGGTTTTGGAGAGCAGCAGCAAGGCCGTTTTCACTCAACATGAAATTTCCATTATGAATTACACTGCAAACAGAACAACAACAACAAAGTCTATTTCTTTCATTACATTTTAAATTTATCCATACTCTATCATCACATTAGTACCATCGCAGTGTCTCAGCAACAGCAGGATGGTGCAGGATGGACAGACCAGGACATCTCTTCCTTGCAAGTAGCTTTTGAGAGTTGTAAGTGTTTTTCTTCTCTCTGATTGTGCTTTATGAGAATTAATTAACTCCTCTGGTACCACTGCAGGGCAGGAAATCATTGCCCTCCATATAGAAATAGAGAAATGGATTATGAGACTTGCCCAAAGCTAAAAAGAGAATTGTTATCAGCACTAGGACAAGAACGGATGATTTTTCTTAGTGCCTGGTCCTGTAATACAATTAGCAGAGCAACCTCCCTTCCCCTCTGCTGTGTTACCCTCCACCTGCGAATGGCACTGACTCCAGCAGTGCTTGGTATTTGAAGCTGCATTTTGCTGCTAAGATTAATTTCCACTCAACAGGATGACTCCAACCAATGCATTTTTGCATCTAAGAGAAACATTAAAATGTGCCTTTGAATTAAAGGGACATAAGAATCCTCTTTAACCGCAGCATGAGCCTGACGCTTAAGTAATTTTCCAGGAGCAAGCTGATGCTACAGCAGCATTTTTTGTGCCATCTAGTGGTTGCAGAAAATCAGATGCCAGGCTCTGCCCCAATGTGCCACCCAGCACCAGTGCCACAGCAAATCCTGCTCCTGCTCTGACAACCCCTGCCCCACTCAGGGCTGCTTGTGCCTCTTTTTCTTTTGCTGCTCCTGTTGCCTGTGTTTCACTTGGATGGCTGTGAGCTGCTAAAACTCTGGAAAGCTGCAGTAAGAAGTGGTCTGAATAAAGAGATAAGTAAATGGATATTCTCAGGTGTGCTCTCAGCTTACATATACGCTGTGTTTCTGTAGAATAGGGAACACTTTCTTCACTGCTTGGAGAGTGTGAAGGAAACTGTGGGGACTGAGGAAGCAACCAATATACACAGAATATTAGTAATTTTTTTCCTGAGGAAAAGGACACAACCAGGTGCCTTGGAGAAGGGAGCTGGCTGCTCCACTGGGCTGGCCACCTTCAGGGAGGACAAGCAATGCTCGGAGAGGACCTCAGGGATGGGGCTTAGACCTGGGGTTATTTTCAGCCATCTTTTTGATTAACTTCTCAAAAAACACAGAGAGGGACTGATTTCTGCATATAGCCATGATCTTTAAAAGCACAATCAAAATAAATAATTCCCTAGCAAGAGCAGTGAGGAAGGACTGCACCTCACATATATGCCTAATTAATAAATGTCTTTAGTGTTAAGGAAAGCCAGAGAGCACCATAAGCAATAGTGATATTTTTCCTACATTTTAGTGGAAGCAGCATTTTGTAAGGGATTTAAGTTGCTTTTAATCTAACGTATTTTAACTGAGAATAGTCACAAGAATAAATATGGTAGTTCCTAATGCAGATAGAGTTTAAGATACAAAAAGCATGTTTATATGTCACAGTTGACCTCCGTGTTAGATAGAAAGTCCAGTACCATCTGCTGAGATAGTTTTAGCCCGGTGAAACTAAGCAGCTCACCAGACTTGGTCAACATTGTTTCATACTTTGCCTTTACACGCATTAACACATTTGGTAAAAATATAACAGCTTGATGAGAAAAGCTTCCGTGTTTGGATTGGACTGCCTTTGACAATCCTTCAGCATCCCCACGGCCCTAGCTCAAGCCAATGCCAAGACCTTGGTAAATGAGTAGTCCAAAGACATTGAGTCTCTGCCATTCTCCAAAACTCCTTGCCCAGAGGCCACACACCATGACCAGCAGTGGGACAGGTTCCTGCTCCCACCCCAGCATAGGAAAGCTGCAAATAGATGATCTTCTCCAGATCCAGCTGTGCCAACCCCAGCTTGTCACCCGTGTTCCCAAACTGTCCCCTGGCTAGTTAGGGCTCCCCGCTCCCTAACAGATACAATGCACCAGAGCAACAAGAGCTCTCATTCCCACTGGACTAATTTTGACTGAAAGAGGCCAGGACATGCATTTGGAGCACTCAGCAGAGTGCTGACTGTGTGCCCAGGAGGCCAGCGTGGGCAGGCAGGCAGTGGCCTCTCCCATCACCGCCCCTAAGGTCATGTCTGCACCCTGTTTAAGCTGAAGCGGGTCTGGGATGGCTGTGCCAACAGAGCTGCGAGGGCAATAGCCTCCAGCAGTCTGGCTTGTAATCTTCATCTGGCACAGCTCTCTACAAATAGAACATCTGTCCACAGCCTAAAGAGCTGTTTCAAAACTGATTTAATTAGACCAGCACAAGCACCCATCTGGATACTTTTAGCTCTTTGGCTCCCATTCACCTAGCAGACAATTGCAATGGATAAACATCGTTTTCACCTGCCTCAGTTGCAAAGTGGTCAAAAGGAAAGGATGATGTATCAGCCACGCCAGAATCCTAAACTTTTGACAAATACATCTGGTGAATCCTGATGAGGTGCTTTATGAAGTTGCCACCTGAGATCTCCTGCCCAAGGTGGCCATATCTGCAGAAGGAGCAGTGGGGGAATGTGTGCCTGCAGCCATGCAAGGCCCAGAGTCTCAGCCCAAAGAGCTGATTCCAGTGGGTCCAGCAAGCTCAGGAATGGGTTACGTTGCACTGTGCCTTGGTCAGTCACTTACTACATGGGAACCCTTCCCTTAACCTTCTGGCTCTTACATTCCCCTACACAGTACTCGATAGCAAAGAATGCAAATGATTCAGTGCAATGTCAGATGGGTTAAACAGCCTATGGAAGTAGCTAATCTACAAAAGGAGCCCTCGCAGAACGGCAGCAACAAACTGAAGAGGGATAGTTACATTTTAAATTGGTACACAGGTTTTGCAGTGAGAGTCTGACTACATCCTTAGTTTATACAACTCTTTATTCCAGCATAAGCCAAATAAAAATAAACTGACTGATTCTAGTTGAATTAAAATGTCAGCTAAGGATCTGGCATTCATCTAACAAATTATTTGAAGACAAACAAGTGCATGCTTGTGCATAAATGTTAGAAAAAACATATCAGAGTTTAAAGAAGAAAAAAATTCACCTATGACAACTGAAAGCACCACTGCTTTTTCAGCACTCTTTGGAGGCTGCAGATAACCCAGGTCTCTACTAGATTCTTTTCTAAACTGTTAATAAAAGGCTACAGTTTATTTTTAGTTTTAGTGTACCTCATGCTTACTATCCATTGCTAAAATCCTTTTTAAGAAAAAAACATTGGCATTTTAACTAGTTACAGATGGTAGAGATAAAATTGGTCTTTAGAAATCTGTGTTTAAAATAGGATTTTCATGGAGAGGACTGTTTATATTTGCTAATATTATCCAGTCTGTCTATTTGTAAACAGGAGTCAAAGGTTTACAAGCTTTAGCCTGAGATAAAAGTAAATCAGAATAAGGGAAGACCATCAGCATTGGAATCCCCTGTTACACTGAAGCTGCTTTATCCAACAGGATAAAGACCAGACAGGCCACAGCAAGGGGCAAATAATGAGCTGAAGGGAATCGATGCCCATCAGAAATTTCTGGTTTTTTCATGGACAGAATAGCATTGGTAACTCATCAAATGGTCAGGTTGGACTTCATGTGCCCTTGGCCTTTCCCTGGTGTTTAGACCAGCCCAGGATGGTAAACAGGCATGTACACAGTCAGACAGAGAGACCTCAGGATTCCTGAGCTGCCTGCTGTTTCTGGGCCAGGGTACAAGTTCGTGGGCAAGAGGGATGCTGCACACAGCCTCCATCTGGCCTCTCCCCACTGTGGTTTTAGCTGCCATTGCAGGTGAGAAGGCTGAGGAGCCTCAGCCATGTCCTGCTGCTCCTTGCATGAGCCTACTTGAAACAGAGCAAAAACTCCCCTTTTGCTTACCCCAGGGAGACTTGCACATCGTGCACAACCTCGTGCTGCATCCCTCTAAGATACCAAAAGCAAGCTGAGCTACTGACTATTCGTAATCAGGAAACAGCAACAGCATCATGTCTGTGCCATCCACTACACACAGAAGCTCTTGGCTGCCCCAGCAGCTTCCAACTCTTTGTGCTTTTGGGCCTCACTGCAGCACTGATCAACAAGGCAGAAACATGTAAGTTTAAAAAATTGTAGAAGAAAGAAAGCCCATGGCTTGCAGACCAAACTGCGAACCAAAACAACCTCTTTGGTTAATGGGATCCTCGTTTTTGCCAAACCCACTGTTTGCTCATAGTCAAGGGTGAGTCATTGCTGCCCCTCTCCACAGCCAAGGGTCTCTGGAGAGGAAGCTATTTTGGCTGTGATTTCTTCTGTACAAGTGGTACCACCTGCACAGCAGCTCAGTTTCCAGGGCTCAGAAGAGAGAACTCCTCTTCAAAAGCCCACAACTGAAGGGAAGGTAGCGACAGTGAGTGAGGCTAGGGCTATGCCCTACATCCTATGGCCTTCCCACAGGTTCTTCCTCTGTAACTGCTGGCCTACTGCATCCCTGCCAAGGTCTGAAGACAGACTCCAAACAGGGAGAAGTGACTATGACATCTGGGCTCACCATAACTTCAACACTCTCAACAACAAACACTCTACTTCAGCCAGATTTCTGGCAGGAATAGCAAGTTCCATGTCTGAGATTTCCATTTAAGGACTTTTCTCAACCATCTTTTAACTCAGCCAGCTATAGCATCACACAGAGGAAAGAAGCCTTCACATTGCCACCTCCCTGCTGCCACATCACTTTTTGGACAGGTGCCCCTTTTTGTCCCATGTGAACATGGAGAAATATAAGTTCTGGAGAAACAGAAGTGCACCAAGGTGGCCCTGGCTGCTCCTGGGCTTCCTTCACATGCTGCTGTACCTCTCCTTTCCCCTCACCTTCAGCCTTGTGTCTAGCAATTAAAGCAAAAAATCCAGAGGAATCCACATCCCAATAGACAGGGAACAAAGGGGAAAAGGGTCTTTTTCCCACATGCATGTTGGGAGAAGGACAGATGTTGACCTTTGGGCTCCTGGTGCTTGTAGGAGAGCTCAGCAGTGTCAGTCCAGCAAGGAGAGGGGAGCTCCGTGCTGGCAGGCACAGGAGGAGGAGAAGGAGAGGGAAAGCCACCCTGACAGGGAATGGCAATGTCACCACACCATAACCCAGCCAGCACTGTGGCTGTGACGTGTGGTCACCAGTCACGCCGCTGTGTACAGCTGGCCACGCATGAGAAGCAAAACAAGAGCCTGCACAATCTGATAGTCTGAGTTAAAACAGATAAATAAACAAACTAGATTTTGAATTATAATGAGACACATCTGTATTAAGAAATCATGATTGTTTTGTTAAAAGTGTGCCAATGAAAGCAGTATTTTATAGAGTATTTGAAAGACTGTCCTTTGAGCTGTTTGTAGCAAGCACATAGTTTATGCAGCTTTGATGAATTCAAAGGGGTTTTTTTCTTCCTATAAGAGCCCTGATGTCACCTAGAAAAATATTACATATACTACTTTCCTTGGCTTTTACATCTAGCAGAATGACCATTGCTAAAGTAGGGAGAGGCCAGATAACACAGTTCAGGCATCTGCAATTTTTGCAGCTGTACTTCTGCATTTTTGTTAGAGATGATGAGTTTGCACTGACCTGAGGACATAACATGGAAGCTGTTCTTGTCTGTCATTCAGAATCTTGCTTACTAATGTTAATACACTACAGGAAAACAGCTCTTACAACTTGGTGGACCATATAATGACTAGAAATCTGTAATATTCAACAAAGAAAAATATGTGGCTATCATAATGTTACTACTTTTCTGAGAAAGATAACATACTAATGAGCAGATTAATCACTGCCTCTTAAAGCAAGAAATAGAAGGAACCAAATGAAATTATCAGTTAAAAAGATTTAGGGGAGACAAAAACGTTTAAGGGAAACAAATGCATTCTGTGCATAATTAATTTACAAATGTACCAATTATGAGAAATGTTGTGAAAAGCCTGAATTTAAGCTCCTTCCTAGTTTATGGATAAAGAGTCCAACAAGGCTAACAAGAAAGCAAGGACTCAGAAAGTGTCTCAGTTTGGAAGACCTCAGGTGCAGAGGAAGCAGGACGATCACCTCCTGGGAAGCACTGCTATGCTGTCCACATCCCTGGGAGGAGTGCAAGAGCCTGCTACAGGACACTGCCCAAGACAGAGGGTTCAGGGCTAGAAGGGCTTCTGATCATATTTACCAGAGTACTTCGTATGTTAAATCCCAAAACAGAGACATAATAAAATGGCTGTTATGGATGATTTCATAATTTCCCCATGAGAACAAGTTGGGACACCAATTAATTTTATTGAGAAAGAACAGCAGTGGCTTATGAACTTCTGCAGAGACCTAGTTTCATGCATTAACAAAATAAAATAAGATAAATTCTTTAAAGAATAGATAAAAATCATAAAAGAGCAGCTATGCCAATAAAATTGTCTCCAAATGAAGTGTTTTGATATTCTCTCCCGTGAGCTGATAAATTTGAGACCTATTTTTTTAGCTTTACAGTGTGTGTACAAATATACATGTATTTGAACAGATATGCATTCAAACTTTTCCAAAGACAGAGGGAAAACAGAAGCCTCACAAGAAATCACAGTATCTCACAGGTGGAAAAGGAGACTTCTACGCAGGAAAGACATGACTTCTGAGTATAGGAGAGTTTTCAATTGCAATTATCCTGTCCAAGACAGGATAATTTAAGCAATAAACAAAATCACAAATATCAAACTAGAACTTTCTGCAGTGCCCAATGAAGATAACTAAAACAAAGATAAAACCAACAAAACAGTTTATTACATGTCAGCTTACTGTTTATCAGCTAGAAACAAATCTAAGTACATTGTTAATTTAGGCCATCAGAGAACAGATCTGTATTAAAGAAAATTAACTCCATCAGTCAAAGTCAAATAGAAAAAAAAAATCTTTAATAATATATTTTACATAAAATGTATCCACTACACTCCAGGGCATTGAAGAAAAGCTAAGTGAAAACACTTAGCTTTGGCTGGTAAATGTAAAGATATATATGTGCATGCATGCATACACACACGTACACATACACTTATTTTTCTGTGATGAAAATATGCCCTGGCTGAGGGAAAAGTGACTGCCTGAACTGATCTAAAAGACTTTAAATTATAATAATTTTTTTTCAGTTTTACATCTTGATCCCATGCCATAAAATTTAAACAGTTTTATCACTGAAATGAAAGGTCATTTTAACCAAGGCAAGAGAAAGCTTCTCCATGTTTTATGTATTTCAACTTTATTTGCAAGTCAATATGTTCTGAATCTCTGTAGGTTTCCATTAAAGTGGAAATTGCAAAACCCTTTACCCTGATGGAAATTTGAAGCTGATATGCTCTAAGCCCTGCATGACTCCTCTTTTTTATATATATTTTATTTGTATTAACAATTATGTAAGGAAATTTCTGGGGGACAGATCATTAGAAGTGATTCTGGCACACTGCTTGTCTCAGACTTGCCAGAATTTCTAAAGAAATAGATTTAAATCGAGGTCACTGTTTAAAATGCAAAAAGGCTCATGGCAGTCTGCTGCCATGGATTTGCAACTGCAAAATAACACTGAGTTCATTGTCATTGTTGTAAATTATATCTGCAGATACATGGGAGAAGCTTAAGCAAAACTCCAGACACTACAATAACGGGGAATTTTATTCACTGATTATGGAATTGTGAAGAGGAGTCTCTACAATCACTTCTCTTTGTAAGAAATACGTGTATTTTGGCATAACCCAGCACACACCACTACCTTGGGGTGTGTTTGCACTGCAGGTGCTCCCCAGGACGGTGTCACCCATGGATGTGACTCTGTGCTCCCTGTGTGTCCTGCCTCCTCCCTCCCCAAGGGCAGCCCTGTGGTGCTGTGTCTGGACAAGCCAGCCGGTACCCCCTGGGCACAGTGCATCACTCAGCTTGGGGTCACCCAAAGGGACACTTCCTGGCTGAGCACACTAATGCTGCTCCAGCTATTTGCTACACAGTGGCATCTCAATCAATGAGGGGAAGGCCAGCTGGATTGGGGACGTCCTAAGGTGACTTTAACACTCTGTGATTCAAGGTTAGGTGGAAATTGTTGACAGACTAAGATCAGGGGAAATTAAAGTGAAAATGAGATTCAAGTGGTTGCTAAACACTCTGTGACCTTCAGACCACCTGGGAATGCCCATTTATGTCCCATGGAGACTGTGCTGAAATCACAATCCACCACATGCAAAGTAAAGCCTGCTCCTTACTAGACAAAGGCCAGACTTTCCTACTGAAGAGTGGCATGTTGACTGACAGCTGCAGCTTTTTTGTGCTATTCCCTGGAGGAACCCAAGGAAACAAACGCTTCTCAGACAGGATGGATTTCAAAAGAAGCCAGTCCAATTATTGTTGCAAGAACTTAAGTGAGAAAACACCTTCTGTTTTGTTTCTGTCAGAAATGACCGGTTATCAGATGCTAGACCTCATCTGCACTGTAATGAAAAAACTGCAAGAATTATGCTGACTTCATCCATTCTAATCTCCCATGAAAGAATTATCTGAAATACAAAATGGCACTTCACAACTGCTTAAGAAAAGCAAAATCTGAAAAGTGCTTTTGAAATTACCTGCTTTTACATCAACAGAGCAATATTACCGATGATATTATTGATGTTGTTGTTTTAGTGGTGAAGAAATAGAATCATGTAAGATTAAATAATTGCCACGGAATAGACATTTCTGATTGATGAACAGAAATTAGATCTCTTGCAAGAAAACTCTGTGCTCTGTTTTCTTTCTTCCGCTCTGTGAATTTGATCAAATGCCATTAATAAAAGAGAGATTTGCATTTGATTTCAGTACATACAGAAGAAGGCTGACAAATGATTATGTGTATCAATTTGAAGTTATTATATCACAAAAAGACCTGTCATTCTTCTAAGTGAATTTGTGTCAGAGAAATCTGTGTCAGACAAATTTGTGTCAAACAAAAGAAAACAAAGCTCTTCCCTCTCCTCTCCTCTCCTCTCCTCTCCTCTCCTCTCCTC
>VYXC01006597.1:629962-744214 GCA_013397175.1 Platysteira castanea
CTTATTAAACTCTTTTTAAAGACTTGTCAGGACATACCACAATTAGGATATATAGTAGTCTATAGCAGTTAACGAAACAGATGGATAGACTCTCCAGAGTTCTATATAATAGCATGAGTTTTTCACTTTCAAGGTTTGTATAAATTAGAAAACAAATAAATGAGATAATACTTACATTTTCTTCATAAGCTTTTTTACTTAAAAATTTAAGACTGCCTGCCTGAATTGTCCAAATCAGAAACACAAAGCAAAAATCGCCAGTGTTATTTCAACATGAAAGAGTTCTTAAAACAGATTTTAGATTTTTACATTGTGTTGTAAGAACAATCCAAATATTTTTTTCAAATAAGCAAGCTTGACATTTCACAGTACATGGCAATTCATGTATTAAACAAACTCTAAACAAGTTGGACTGAGACTCTGCAAATCCAAACAGTTCAACATAGAAATGATTCTCATCAGGAGACAGATGAAAACGAGACAAAATTCTGAGGGACACAGGTTGTCTATGTGGCTCAATGAATGCTTCAGTAGGGAGAGGCATAAAGATCCATATGGAATTAAACAAACCTTGGAATGCCTTGTGCTGAAAACTCTTAATTCCATATGTGTAGTGAACTTATGCTGCCAGACCAGGATCACAACACTCTCTTGCTCTTTGAATAAGTACAATCTGCAGCCTCCCCGAGGCCTATGGGCACTGACATCCGTGAAATCCCTGCCAGCTTCTCCTGGGGTGTCCCATTACCCTGCCCATGGTCCTGGACCCCATTTCAGCCTGCTGACCCCCATCCACAAGCTGATATTCTGGTCTGGCCTCAGATGCCGGGGTTGCCTCTGGGGATGGGCTCTTGCTGGCGAGATCCTGCCTTGCTACCCTGTTCCCTGTAAGTTCCATCACTCCCAGTCCCAGGGAACAGCCAGCCCTTGCCCAACACAAAAACCTCCACAAGATATGAAGCTGTAGAACATCAGCCTAATCAAGTAGAAATGCAGGTCCTGAGTGAGTGCTTGCTGGGTACCAGTCAGATGCCGGAGGTACCGAGGGTAGGCTTGGGTGGAGATAGCACTCCTGGGAAGTCTGCTGGGAGGAAGGACACATTGTCCCTTCTGCTTTTCTATGGAAACAGCAATATTTGTTTCAGTGAGAAAATATCAAACCATACAGAATTTAAATGGAATTTTATTTTACAGCTCCAAACTGTTTAGAGCTGTCTTTCTAATGTGCATGCGCTTCTGTCTCACAAAGAGGTCAACCTCACTGAAAATAAAAGGTTTGATTTAATCAGGAAGAAGCATACTTTAGAAACCTGTTATTACCCAAAAGCAGACATTACATAAATTTTATTCTATTTTTATATCTTCCTGGCTCCAATCTCCTGAATCTGACATTAACCATAACAATCGCACATGTGACTAAACCAGGCCAAGTTCTCCTTTTTCTATTCCAATATAAATATGGAAGTAATACTGTTGAAGTAATAGCTTTGAGGTAGACTCCTTCTACGAGAACAGGACTTTTCTCAGAACAGCCAGAGTAAGGAAAGTATGCTGATTTTGAGGCCAGGTTTTTACTCACAAGTTGGAGCACTAAACTGGAGACCACCAGGGTTGATGTGAGAGCCTGGCAGTCCCAGAGGCTGGGGACACAGGTTAATGTTGGTAGCATTTTGAAAAGCACATGAGGTTTCAAAGTTCTCATGCCATTTCAAAATTCCTTAGGCTTTCAGAATTTCAAGCCCCACTAATTAACAGTAAAATGTCAGCTTTTAAATGCATCTGTTGTTTGTGCTGAGACACAGCCACTCACACCTCTGTGAGATTCAGATTCACAGTCACAACCTCTCTCATGTTTGACTTCAGTTTCTTGTTGAAGCTCTATCTTTGCTTCTCTTGAACACGCCAACATTACACCAAGGGTCTGAAGATGGAGACCTTGCAGCTAACTGTGCAGGGAATATTGCCATGCCCCGTGGATGTAGTCCTGCAAGAAAGCTGCCAGCATCAACGTGGCCACAAGCTGCTCAGGCATTGAGCCCTGTCAGGTGTGCACAGCCTGGGACTCACGTTGCTGTCCCGAGCATCTGTGTTTCCCAGGTATGAAAAACTTCCAGTTTTCCTCCTGGAAAAGCTAATAGCTTGATGTGTTGCAAGTGTACCCTCTGTACACCTAAAAGCATTGCTATCTTAACTGTGACTGGTTTTGAAAATATTTACTCCTGTCAAGCCATGGACAGATATCCTCTTCCATTTACAGCAGAACAGGGACAAGAGACTGCCACTCAGCTGAACAGGGCTGCTCCCTGTCCCAGGTCACAGCCTCCACTGCTCCTCTGTCAGAGAAGTTTATGGGCACCTTCCCCAACTTGCTTCAGGAAAAATCAACCAGCTTAATCTAGTCTAAGCCTTTAAACTTCTCCTTTGGTCTTTGTCTAATTCAATATAGAATGTATCCCTGGCTGAATGCCTACTTTTCCACACAGTTCCCAGAAAGGCATAGTGCCAGGGTGATATCATTTGATGAACTTCCAGAAGAAAACAATGTGCTGGGGGAGGAGTGTCTTTTTGAGGGTCTGGAAGCTTTCTTCTCTTCACGTTTTTCTTCTTACATGGTGAACACTGTTCTTTGGTGCCAAATGCTGTACCAAGGGAGCAACTCGGTGAAAGAGAGTCCATCTTCAGAGGTGTCCATGATCTAATAAACAACATTTACCTTCACGGCATGAGAATTAAGCCATGCCCAGGAACTACAACATATTCAGCTATATACCCAGTGAAGCTCCCAAAGTAGTTCTTGCTTTGCTGGTTGTCCCCCATCCTGTGCAAAGTTATTGCTCTCACGAGGGGAGCTCTCTATGGACTTCTGCTCACAAAGCCCAGGTGGGAACACAAGCGAGCACAAGGCACAAGGCTGTCCCCATGACTTGCGGCGAGAATCTGTGACTTTTGTTATTTGTCCCCATGTGCCTTGCAGTTTGACATTTTATTTTTGCACCCAGTTTTTCCTCTTTCCAGGCCACCCAAGATGGTCATCCCAGCCTGTTCTCTATTTCTCTTCTATCATCACAAGGTTGGCAAAGCAGAATGATCTAAGATAGGAGATGAAAATTTTCCTGGTAAGGGCTGGAGAGGAACTGAGAGTAAGCAGCCTGCTTGAACTGAAAGGCATTCCACAGGAGATGGGCCCATTGCTCTAGGCATCTATCCACATCTTCAGATGCCAACATGCTTCCATATGCTGTATTCCAGTCCAGAGTCATAACTAACACTTCAAATTGTAGGTCATCCCTGAAGACAGCTCCTAATTTATGGCTTCTATCTCCTCTTCTTATTTTATTTTAAGAAAATAGAGAAAAGATTTCAAATAAGCCTTTACCTGAGGTGTAGGGACAGTCACATCCTGAGTCTTCCAGTGTTAAATCCTGGCCATTTTTCTCTACACTGCAAGCAAACATGTTATTGTCTCCCTGTTACTCGTCAACTGTAAGCAACTGGCCTTGCTTCTTGGTTTTCTATCAAAACAAATTCTGTCAGGTTATATTTATTTGTGTGTTCAGTACAGCTGGCAGCGAAACTGCTTCGCCTGCCAGCATTCTTGTTAAAATTCCCCCCAGTTGAGTCAAGCTATCTCACCTTGACCAAGTCCTTGGGCATTTTTTAGAAAAGCAACCTTCCAAATAATGGGAATACCTGGAGAGACTGTTTCAAGTCAGACACTGAGAAATAAAATTGCTCCCACTCTTTTGATATTTTGAAAATCAAACATATTAACATTCTGGCCTTGATTACAAGTGCTCGACTTTTCATGAAGGTTTGAGACGTGGTTGAAGAATCTGACTGCATTCAATGTAGTTATGAAGTAGGTTGTTCAAACATGACTGAGTACAAACTTAAGTGTGTGAAACTGTTAAATGTCAGCACTGCTAATGAGGCCTTTAAGGATTGTTTTCTCAGAAATATTTAGCTAATGGTCCTTCCCTGTGGCTGATTGATTCCTTTGGGTACCATCAGCCATTCTGGTACTGGGAATCAGAAGTCCAGACTGCTCAAAAACTCTTGGGTCACTTTCCCCTTCTTACACAAGGGAAACAAAAGAGTGTAAAGCCATGCGAAGATTGCTGGATTGTGTAGCTAACCCAAGCAGTGTGGTGTGGAGGTGCCCCCTGGGAGGATGGGCCTTAGGATGGAAGCATGGTCGGGTTACACGGGGTTTCCAAGCTCCTTGATGCTATTGTACCTAAATCCTGTTCCTCATTGGTCTTTTCAAATGTAACTCCACCCAGAGAATCCTGTACTTAAGGGGGTGTTCACATGATTCTGGGCAGTTGTTGTAGTCAGTCTGTGCCAGGCTCAGCCATGAGGCTGTGAGAAAATAAAGAGCATCCATGAACATCTATCAAGATTATTGTTCCTGATTCTTTCCACGGGCCAAAGCTGTTTTTCAGGGAATGTTGCAGGCTAACCCCACTGCAACAGTGTGGTGACAGCCAGGTGTGGTCTTGATTCATTAGAGAAAGGTACGGTCTTACAGGTGGAGCTCTGGAAGTTCCACACAGCCCCCATAACACAAAACAGTCTGGCAGATGAATAAAGCTGTGTCCAGCTGAAGGTAGATGATCACTGTAAAATCCATGGAAAAAAATCAATCATTAAGACTTGCATTTTAAATGGAATAAAAATCATACAAGCAAAGAAACTGCTGAGTGTGTTGTGCCAAACCACAAGCACCTGTTTCTGAGGCTTTGTAGAAAGGTGAGTGGTGGTGGCAGATTGAACGTCAGGTTTGAAGACTTCAGGCATGTGGGCACAGCTGACTTTTGTGGGTCATGTTTTGTGAGGGAAAAGACTGTCATAGCCAGTGAGATTTCAAACGAATTTTTGAAGGTGTCTCTCTCTCTGCTTCTCATCCTGACTAATTACCTCCTCATTCACCTTGTTTCTCCTCCCACAGTTCCTGGATGGGAGAGTTGGGGAAGGTCTGTGAGTCTCACAGTGAGAATTCATGGTAGCAATGTGTGGTAGTATAGGCCTTTGCATTTGGAAAGCCAAAGGAACACAGACTATCTTGCTCTTTACCACTAATCCATTGCCAGGGCTGCAGATAGAAAGGGCCCACAAGTATCACAACTTCTCACCTATATCTTTGTGCACAAGGAAGTTAAAACACATCTTCTCCTGCTTAAACAGCTCTGTGTGTGTATTGGAAGTGAATTAAAAGCTAGCAAGGCAAGACAGAAGTAAGAACACAGCCAGGGAAGCTTGTGACTAATAGCTACTGGCGCTTGACCCAGCTTTTATTTATAACAGATTCATGGGAAATCTTCTAGGCTTGTTTCAAAACAATGCCAATTTGTAAATTTTAGAATTAGCCCCACATAGTTGAACAAGTGAAAAATATTAGATCATATACCAGAAAGTCTCAAAACTGGGAATTTTTTACAATCCCTTAATTTCTAAGTTTAAAAAAAAAGTTAATGGCATAGTCTGAGTATACCAGTAATGAAATGAGATTTCCTCATGGCTTGATGATGAAGATCCTCTGCTGAGCACCTGGCTTCACTGGGGATCTAACTTACAGGATATGTTCTCAGGGGAGGTCACAGAATCATACAATAGTTTGTGTTGGAAGAGACCTTTAAAAGTCATCTAACCAAACCCCCTGCAATCATGAGGCACATCTTCAACTAGATCACTTTGCTCAGAGCCCTGTTCAACCTGGCCTTAAATGTTTTCAGAGATGGGGTATTGACCATCTCTTTGGACAACCTGCTCCAGTACTTTGGCATTATCATTATAAAAAATTTCTTCCTTCTATATATTTTAAATCTACCCCATTTAAGTTTAAAGCCATTACCCCTTGTCCTATCGCAACAGGCCCTACTAAAAAGTCTGTTGCAATCTTTCTCATAATTACTACCTTTAAGAACTGACTCTCTCAGCACGTCTTCATAGGCGAGGTGCTCCAGACCTTTGATCACATTTGTGGCCTCCTCTGAACCTGCTCCAGCATGTCCATGTCTTTCCTGCACTAAGGACCCCAGATTTGGACACAGCATTCCAGGTGGGATCTCGGACCATCAGCACCTCCCTTGACCTGCTGGCCACACTGCTTTTGATTCTTTAGATCTGCCACCTTCACAGACTGCAACAAGGTCCAGAAAAATTTTTTGAATGTTTTTCCAATATCAAATGAATGAGATGATTTTAAGAATAGTGATGGAACAAAGGAATCTGCCACTCACTTGGAAAATCTGTTTCAGAAACCATTCTGAGCAACCTGGTCTAGTGAAAAGTGTCCCTGCCCACAGCATGGAAGCAGGAACTAGATGATCTTAAAAATCCCTTCTAACACAGACCATCTTATAATTCTGTTACTAGAACTGATCAGCAAGTCCATCATCTTCCAGTGAATGCCTTGATGTGCACTCTTGCTCTACCTAGTGAATTTGAAACCTATTGAAATGCCATTTCCTAAACTTGGAATAACATTATCCTAACCCTGTGTTTATATCATTTTCATTATTTTGGTGATGGCTATGATAAAGATGTCTGTTATTGTTCTGGAAAAGAATACCATGTGCTTATTCTGGCCTTCAGGTTTTGGAAAAATATATTGAACTCCTCAAATGTTGTTTTTCCCTGGAGAAAAATCACTTGGCATATATAAATGACTTGTTTCCTACCCCAGTTTATGGATAAAAGTTTTTAGCTTTGAAAAGGACATCCAGAAGCCAAGAACAAAGTGTTATTTATGATTCATGTTCTGCCTCCCAGTTAACTCTATGTGAACAAATATTTAACTGCATTGTAAATGACTTCTGAGAAAGTGATCGGTGAGATCTATTATACCTTCTAACTTCATAAACCCCGGTGGTCTGAAATCTCTGATTTTGGCCTCCTAAGTAAATGTGAAATTTCAAAAGCCATGGTCCTATGTTCTTTTTCACTTTTAACATTTCAGTGGTTTTTTTAGAGCACTCACTGGGAAACAGGGGGCATGGGTTCAACACTGTACTTCCTTCCTCAGTCTGAGGAGATTCATACTTTCCAAGAGACTGCAATAACAAACAGACACCCCCTCTCCTTCTAAAATTATTACTGCTGTGCACAAAGAAACACAAGAGTCTGAATTCAAAGGGCAAGAGAAGTCCTGATTCTCTGGCTTAATTCATGGTTTCCCAAATATCATTTTTTGGCTACCACTGCTGGAAGAAGCTTTCTGTGTTCCCCCCCAAGACTAACGCCCAAGACTAAATTCAGGCCTGTAAACAACATTACCTGAACATTATCACCTTTTTCTCCCAAGCCCAGCTCTATTTGCCTTACTGCATTCCCACCATTCAGCTACAGAGCTCCATCACTCCTTAAGACCCCCAACTTACAGATGAAAGCCCCATATGTTGTCCTCTATGCCTTCTCCTTCCCAAACTGGTTCTCCAAACACAACCCTAGCCACCTAAGGCACATCCCTAGCTCAACGACCCCATTCCCTCACCTTCCCCAAATGGCACTTTTCCCATGGTCTTTTCAGAAATACATGTCCCAGACTAATTAATTTCCTGTAGACACATGAGAAAAACAGCAGGGGAGGTCTGGGAGCTGGAGACAGCTTCACACATCAGTAAGTTACTGGCCAGCCAGTGACAGGACCAGCTGTGTGAAGGTTTTTACTCTGATTTGTAAAAGATCCTTGACACAGGCAAAACTAACAATTGTTGAGATTGTTTTTGCTTGGCTTACATGCAACACGGTGTGGGAACATCTAGCCTACTGATTCAGACTTTCATCTGGCAAAGGGCAGGATTTTTTCCCAGTCCTTGATCCCTAGGTCATGTCTGCTTCTTATCCATCAGCTTTGTGTAAAATGCATATGCAGCCTTAAGCATGAAGTCTCTCCAAGCTGTTCCCTCCTGGCTAATTGTTTTAAGTTTTTCTTCTCTTTGTTGTCCCTGATTTAAGTCCTACGAAAATCTGTGAGCTTTACTTGAGTATGCTCAGTAGTACATCAGAGCAAACGTCACTGTGAAGTTTGTGCTTGTAGCTAACAACTGCCTTCGAGTTATCGTTTGCTGCTCTGCTGTAATGTTCAGCATTCATATGCTAATCCATTTGTGGAGACTGCTGTGCCTGACTGTATGGCTTTATCAAATGACAGCAAAATTAATAGTTTGGTTTCTGCCAATTTGATGCAAGATGTCTAAAATGAAAAGCAGAATATATATCACTGAAGAGAATTTTGAAGCATTATGTCTCTCCAAATACAATATTTTCATGGGTTTTTTTGCATTACCGTTGACACCATAACAGTTTCTAATTTTCTACTCTGTAAAATGAAAGATTCTTCATAAAGACTGTGTATGTGTACATGCATGTCTATACATATATGCTGATCTTTTCCCTGATGAATAGATCTGGTCATGCCATCCGTGTACCAATTGAAATATCATGAACTACAAGTAAATGTAACGGCTTTGGGTTTTAATTAAATCAGTTAATGCCAATCAGTATCACAGAGAGGGGAATGAGAACAACAATTTCTAGATTAAAAAGGCTCTGCAGAGGGAGCTGGACAGGCTGGATCAGTGGGCTGTGGCCAGTTCTGTGAGGTTTAACAAGGTCAAGTGCCAGGTTCTGCAACCCCAGGCAGTGCCACAGTCTGGGGCAGAATGGCTGGAAAGCAGCCCAGTGGAAAAGGACCTGGGGTTGCTGGTAACAGCAGCTGAACATGAGCCAGTGTGTGCCCAGGTGGCCAAGAAGGCCAAGGGCACCTGGCCTGTATCAGCAATGGCATGGCCAGCAGGACCAGGATGGTGATTGTCCCCTGTACTGGGCACTGGGGAGGCCACACCTCAAATCCTGTGTTCAGTTCTGGGCCCTACTTCAAGAAAGACATTGAGGTGCTGGAATGTGTCCAGAGAAGGGCAGCGCAGCTGATGAAGGGGCTGGAGCACAAGTCCTGTGGAGAGCAGCTGAGAGAGCTGGGGGTGTTTAGCCTGGAGGCTTGGGGGAGACCTTATCACTCTTTACAACTGCCTGAAGGCAGGTGGAAGCCAGGTGGGGGTCAGTCTCTTCTCCAGGGGAACAAGATGAGAGGAAATGATGTCAAGTTGTGGCACTGGAGGTTTAGATTGGGTAGCAGGAAATCTTTCTTCACAGAAAGGGTTGACAAGCTTTGGAACAGGCTGCCTAAGAAAGAGGAGAGTCACTATCCCTGGAAGTGTTCAAGAAGCAAGTGGATGTGACATGGTTTAGTGATGAACATGGTGATGGTGTTAGGTGGATGGCTGGACTTGATAACCTTACCTTAAAGATTTTTCCAACTTAATGGTTCTATGAATCTATGATTCCCTGTAAAAAAAAAATATTGATTACATTTCACTGATATTTTTCTCCATCACCCATTCTATTTCTTCTTTTTCTTCCCACAGAAACCAGTGGATTCTGATTTCCTTGAATGCTGTAAATTAGCTTTGAAGGAATGGACAGCTCAAACCACAAAAACCCACACAAGTTTTCTGAGAAGACAGCAAAGGAATTAGAAAAATCAGCTTGACTTGTAGGTTCTCACCTGACCCATGACTGACCCTCTGCTAATGCAACACTAATTTAAGACACCTTTGTATATCAGGTACTGCCATTACTCAGCATGTCACTGTTTTACAGTTACTTTTCTTAAGTATCCCAGTATACAGTGGGACAGAGAAATCTAATTTCCATCCAATATAGTTTATGAAAACACCCAAATACTACATATAAAGATTTAAACAATTTTCTTGCAATATATTGCAACACAGTTCATTGTATACGACAGCCCAAGCCAGGCTTAAAAAACCCAACCTGTTAGCAGCCCATTCACACTCCACCATCTCCTGCAGGGCAGGGCAGCTGCCTGGTTCCACCTGACCGATTAAGGTGAAATGTTTATGCTGTTTCCAAGAGGCACTGAAGCTGTAGGTCTCTAACTGCCAGCCTTTCTGCAGCTTCAGCAAGTTTCTGCTGTGATTATTTAAACTGGAGATTCATTTGCCACCCTAAGGGCAAATTTCAAAATGAAATGAAGGTGTAAGCTTTATCCTCACTACAGGCACATCCCTCTAGCACAGACTAACTCCCTCCAGCAAGAGGACTTTAACTATAAAGCTTTCGTGGGGCCCAAAGATAAAATAAACTATGCAATCAAAGGTCTTTGCACTGAAAAAATCCAGATTATTTTTTCTGGATTTTTGACCCCAAAAAGGCTGATATTCACCAGTTAAACTATGTCAGTCTACAGCTCCTTACTTGAAAGACATACAGCAACATGTACAGTGCCCAGAAAAAGCTCCAACCTGACAGATTTTCCTCCTTGCCTCCTACATGGATTTTCATAATGGAGAAATTCCAGGTTGAGCTATGCACCTCTATCTGTGCATAGTGCAAGACAGTGTCACACTTATTTGCATATTCAGATCCATTTGCATGCGACTAGAGTGTCTTACTCATTTTTTTTTCCAGATCTGAGGATGTTTGTGTTGCTGTACATTACAAGTTTTGCCATCTATACAAGTGAACAACCTCTTCAAAGCCAGGCCAAAGGAGAAAATTACTACACAAGATATATCTGTAGCATCCCGGGTTTGCCAGGCCCTCCAGGCCCCCCTGGGGCCAGTGGATCCCCGGGGCCACATGGACGCATTGGTCTTCCAGGAAGAGATGGTAGAGATGGCAGGAAGGGAGAAAAAGGTGAAAAAGGGAGTGCAGGTATTGAATATTTGTGTAACCTAACACAGTAGTACAAAAAAAGCAAGACTTCTCATCATCACTGTTATACATACATATATATATATACACACACATATATGATGAATGTGTGTATGTGTCTGTGTGGGTTTAAGTGTCATGCATGTGTAAATACAGTGAGAGAAAGAAAGTATGCAGATATATTTTAGATATGTCTAATATGCATATACTGATAGCAGTATAAAGAAAGGTAAATGCACAACCTTCACAGATGCTAAGAAAAAAGTTGGGAAGAACGAAGCATCTGTGTTGTCAAATAAATAGTCTCACCTGTGCCATTAGCCAGGCAGAAAAGATTAGCTGGTACTTAAGTATGCACTAAAAATGCTCTAATTGTAAGAAATATTTAGTGCACAAGTATCACTACGTAGGTAGCCATGCTGCTGTCCTTCCCATCAGCAGTGCCTGTAGGTCAGGCAGCAATAGACTGATTACATATAAAATTCTTTAATGTGTAATCAAGACACGTGAAGAAAAGTAGGAATATAGAAACAAAGGACCTGCAGGCTGTGAGGCCTCGTCATTTGTTCCAACCTGGCATTCCTTTTGCAAACTTACTAGAAAATTTTGAAATTATTTCTAGAGTATTTTGAAATTCTGACCATGTTTTTCCTGTTTGTTCAGGCACACACAATGATTTACTGAGGTGATATGTGTAACGATTAACTAACTTAAAATGTTTTTGAAGGTTTAAGAGGAAAGACTGGGCCATTAGGACCAGCTGGAGAGAAAGGAGACCAAGGTCAGTCTGGTAAAAAAGGACCTGGAGGATTAACTGGTGCCAAAGGTGAAGTAGGTCCAGCTGGACCACCTGGACCTAAGGGAGATAAAGGAGACCGAGGAGAGCCAGGTGCACCAGGGGTCTGTAAGTGTGGAAAGATAGTGCTGAAATCTGCCTTTTCTGTTGGCATCACCACGAGCTACCCAGAGGAAAGATTACCAATCGTATTCAATAAAGTCCTCTTCAATGAGGGGGAGCATTACAACCCATCCACAGGAAAGTTCATTTGTGCCATCCCAGGGATTTATTATTTTTCTTATGACATCACCTTAGCAAACAAGCATCTTGCAATTGGGCTGGTTCACAATGGGAAGTACCGGATCAAGACTTTTGATGCAAACACAGGCAACCATGATGTAGCGTCTGGATCCACAGTGATCTACCTTCAGCCAGAAGATGAAGTATGGCTTGAGATCTTCTACACGGATCAGAATGGTCTCTTTTCTGATCCAACGTGGGCAGACAGTTTGTTTTCCGGATTTCTCTTATACGTTGATACAGATTACCTTGATGCTTTATCAGATGAAGATGAGCTCTGAAGCAGATGTCCAATGACATTCAAACAGCAGGCCCCAGCACAGGAATTTATTTACCTGTGTGGGGAACACAAAGTTGAAATTAAAAAAAAATATCTGGGAGTTCATTCTTGTTTTGACTGGAACCAAATCTGAGCTTGTAAGGATGTTTCTAGAATCTAGGATGGATTTTTTAATGAACAGCAGGGATGTCAAAATGAACTGTAATTAACAAAAGACTGCATCACTCCAGGACTGACTCTTTCCTAGAATTATGTTTATAATATTATTTAAACAAATTTAAGATACTGTACATTGGACTTTATACAAAATGTATTAAGTTGCAATTTAGAATTGATATTTTGTATATTACATTAAAGTAAAATTGAACAATAAACTGCAGTATCATCTTTGGTCACTTTAAGACCGGCAATACATTAAAAACAGATAAAATATTGAACTTTTTGAAGAAGAGGAATAAAATAGAAATGACTGCTTCAGGATGCCACTGCACAGGTCACAAGGACAGTCCCATCTGATATTTACACCAAGAAATAGCATTCCTACATAACCAACCTCCCAATAAGTACACAAAGATTTGTACTAGCTGAGGGCTACTCAACAGTAGCCATAAAAGACTAGAACAAAGCTATCAAACATATGAAGAAATTAAAAACTGGAAGATCTGAAAACTTGGTGATAGACAGTCAATATTCAATGCGGGTATTTTCAGTGTAATTCCAAGTGTCTTTGCTATTCTTTCTATGCCATCTACTATCTTTATGAGAAATGTGGAAAAAAAGTATAAACTTTTTGCTGAAGATAATTGTAGGTGCTAAAAAATGACAGGACAGTAATCACTAATAAGAGTAAATTATATGAAACAAAGCAGAAGTTTTATTTCAATATCATTAAAGGATATTTTATATTTCAATACGGTCAGATGCAATGAAATAAATGTAGGTCACACACAAGATGAAAAACTGCATTCAGGAAATCAATGAACTTGGAAAATTTACATGGGACCTCATGGATCATCAGCTAAATAGGAGTAATTAAAGTAAGCTGTTGCTACCACCCTTTGGATGTGTGATAAATGGAATTAAAAGTAGACATGAATAGTAGTTACCCAGGAAGCTACTATTCCTGTCAGTGTTTCAAAAACTTACTTGAAAGTTGCAAAAAAACGTTTATACTTCTATTCATGGGGATTACACAAGAGATGTACCAATTTACTTTTCTTGACTGTGAGGTTAAGAGGTGATTTAATCACCATCTGCACCCATCTGGAGATAAAATATCTGGTAGTACCTGGCACTTCCCTCTATCAGATAGGAGCACAGCAAGATCCATTGGTGAGAAGCTGCATCAATCCCCACTGGAAATCAGGAAACCATTTTACCAGTGGCAGCAATCAGTCATTGCAAAAATGTCTAGGAACATCACAAGTTCTCCAGCATTCAACACCAGTCAAGACTGGCAATCTTTCCTTGGGTCCTCTTAGTTTCCAAGAATTTACAATCTTTTATTAATTTCAGATTTACAGAGACCTGCTAACAGTTATTCAGATAATGTTAAATGTTAGCGGTCTGTGTTGCACAACTCTTGAACCCACTTTAGTTATGACCAAGCCAGAGGGACATTTCTAGGTTTTTTCTGTGTATTTGACTGAATTAAGAATGTTACAACCAGACAAAATGACACAAAAATACTGCTGAGGTTGCAGAACCAGCACGACAGTTATGTATGGAACATTAGTCTGTGCTCTCTGTATCCATACCCTTGTTTCCTCCCACATTAGCATGCATGGCTTTGAGTACGACTGCTGCTTTATGCAGTGAACAGCTGCAAAGCCCTGACCACAAATCAAACTGGCAATGCTTGTAGAACCATTATTTATTTGACAGTGAGAGATGTCTGATAGAAGACAAAAGTAGATTATTTCTCTAACTAGACATCTAATTTATTAATGTCATACAAGGGCTGCTTTCTGTGAAAAATATGGAAGAGAACACTTAGAGATTCAGTTTATCACCCTGCTGAACAATCATTTATACATCTGCAAATTAGGGACAATATGAGTGCAAAATGCAGTCCAATCATCATTTACAATTATGATTGATGCCAATGCTTCACAGCCATCAGTGCCTATCTGAGGCACAAAGACCATCAGCATTGCTCAGTGCTGCCTGCACTGAATTCCACAGGACAGAAGAGAGGATCATATTGAGGCCATGACTTCCAGGAAGCATAATTCAACAGATGTAGGACTGGACCCAGAATATGTATCATGCGGCAAAAGCAACTAATGGAAGTTTTAAATTAGATTATTATCTTCGAAAATATGGAAATAAGTTTATGACATTTAAATCAGTATAAAGTTTATGTTAGGGGTAACAAGTCAGTTTTACTAGAATTAGAAAATCTGATAAAACCAGCCTTAAGAAAAGAGTATGACTGATTCTTTTCAGACTCTACAGAAATGTATTTGGTAGTTATAATACATCTGGAAATTTTCAGACAAAACTAATTTTTCTCAGTTGAACAGAGAAAATATACAGCTTTATAGTGAAATATTCCTGGTTGCAATCCTAACTATAAGCAAACTGTTCCCATGTAATAATCTGTAGAAATGAATCCAATATAAAAGAGATATTTTAACCACACCTATGTTGAAAATGACACCATGGGAATAAGTAAACCAAGAGTTATTGCTTTCCTTTCCTTAGCAATTTTAGATTTATGTTTGTACAATGATAGAAAAGTAACTTTAGCTTCCCAGTTTTCCCATTTGGATTCTATACTTTTTTGAACAGTTTAATATTTTGGCATGAAGAGCTAAAAATAACTAATTCTGTTAAATTATTTCTATAGGTTTTGGCAAGAAGAATACTTCTACTACACATATGGACTACATACATATATATAAGTAGCATGTGTCCCTGCCCTCATTAATGGTCTCAAGATATTATACTAAAGTAAATAATTGCTAGTGCTAGTATATTATTTGAAAATAGATCAACTTTGATGACATGATACTGCATTTGGGGTATTTATCTGCCTAAATTTGAATTTATATGGAAAATAGCTTGGGCTGATGTCTTCCCACAATTCACACCAGTACATGTGGAGGTCTGGTTGGTTTCAAAACACTGTAGGATAACAAAGAGCAAAATTTCTTCAGGACCAAATTTGAAATTAATTAATGATTTCTACACAATATATTGATCATTCTACACATGCCATAATGCCATATAAAATTAGGCATCCAGATCAAAGTAGGCATCTATACTTTGCCTGCAGTCCATGGAGAGAAATAAGTGACACCAGGAGAAACTCCCAGGAGGAAGCACGTCTTTATTTCAGCACCAACTCTTGGGCTTCTTGATCAAGGCTGCAAGAACTCATACAAACCTCGAACCATCAGGACACCTTCAGACAATATTAAGAACATCAGTGCTCCTGAGATTTTTAAATAAAAGTATATATATATTTACTTGGGATATATGTATGTAAAGACAAAAGAGTAAAAATAAAGTTATTTGAAACAAAACAGCTCTCCACGGTCTTCTACTCTTTCAGACTTTGTTTATACTTGGTAGAGTGACATTAAGGAAGAAATTAGTCACAGGTTCCATTGCTGAATATTTTTAACCTAGATAATTAATTAAACATTTTTCTACATTTTCAAATTTTTATGAGTATATTACATTGAATAAATACTTTCTCGACTGCTGGTATTCTTGTTCATATGGTTAGGCTGTTATAGAGCAATAAGCCCTCAATGCTTTACAATGTTGAGACAATGTAGACGAAATAATTACTAATGGATATCAGTACTGACAACATTATCTACATTCTTCAAATCTTTTTAAGTTTACCTAACGCCATTTATGTACTTTCAGAATAAGCAAAATTATACAAAACAGGAAGCCACTTACTTTATTTCCTACCAAATATGTTACATTATTTGTTGTGGTTCATTTAATACTCTATTTACCTTCTACAGGTCACCTACTAGGTTCTGTTCATATTCATTCACTAAGATATTTACTGAATAAATTAGTTTTCACTGACTGGTTTATTTGTTTATTGATTTATTTATCCATTGGCAGGTAATTCATACTCAGAATAATTATAATAATGCTGTACTAAGCAGTTAGGTCAGCAGGAACTTCAGTTTTTTGTGGAAATGGGGATTGCTTTGTATATGTCTTTCAATAATTGATGAGTCCCATCCAAGAAATCATACATGAAAGTAAACAGGAAAAAAATAGAGTTTAGAAAGCAATATGCCATTATCTTTACCAGTGAGTCATGCTTTCAAGAAGCAATTTATTCCTTTCAGTATAAACTATCTAGACTTCAGCTCAGAGAACATTTAGAGGTCATATACATTTTCGTGTAACTCCTTAGGTCAACACTCCTAACTGAGGTTATGTGAGCATTTCTGAATTTCTGAAGAGGTATGATTCTTCCTCACATCTACAGGAAGAAATTTCAAAACTACTATCAAGACATTCTCAGTCACTGATATTTGTTTCTATCCTAGCTGCATACGTCAGATCAATTCATAAAAGTTGCTACCTAAAGGAAAAGAAAAATTAGGGATATTATACACATATCTTTTAATAGCAAATATTCACAAACAGAAAGGTATCTTGGATTATTTGGCATTTGTTTTATATTCCTCAATTCTGAGTATAATTTTGGTATAAATCCAGCAGCTACCTGCTGGAAGAGGTTTAAAGAGATTTTTCCTCTATGCAGGTTGTTCTTGCAGTAGGAAGTAGTAGTATGAAATTTCTCTTACCTGACTTGAATCTCTTGTCCTAGGTTATAGTGTAAGATGGGCCCCAAAAAATATTCTATTGCCATTTTCATGAGCTGTTGAGACCAGGCAGGGTGGTGCTCCCTGCCTCCTCCCTCTGGACTATCTTCTGTTAATGGGCCCATCAAGGCCTTCCTGCATNTAGTAAAAGAACTGTTATTCCTATTTCCCATATCTTTGCCTGAAAGCCCCTTAATTTCAAAATTATAATAATTTGGAGGGAGGGGAGTTGCATTTTTTCCATTTCAAGGGAGGCTGCTGCCTTCCTTAAGCAGACACCTGTCTTTCAAACCAAGACATCTCTATAAAAGTTCAAAGATCACTGTGTAGGCTAAATTAGTTGTTGGCTCTCCTGCCATCAGTGCAAAGAAATAGGTGGGTTAAATCTCTGTTTGGATGACCCTGTATTAGAGACTTACATTAAGAAAGAAGGAATCAGGAAGTACCCGTGTCTTCATATTGCTTGTATCTAAGGTACAAACTTTGGTTAGCCTTTAACTTTGAGATGGCAAAAGTTAAATAAGATGTCTGCTCTTCAAGAAAAATCCGCTAAGTGGAAAAATTGGCATAATTTAATTTAGTAATTTATATGTCTCAAAATTAGAAAGAAGATGTGAATTGATGAGAACAGAGAAGTACCCTGATAATGATGGAAGTGACCTCTCGGCAGATCTTCCTTAAAGTATTGCTCAAGTTCCTCCTGGGACAACTTCAGCTGAAGTAACTTGGCTGGTCTCCAGAAAATTTTGCAATATATTAAGATGGGCTAGCCATCCTCTCATGCCTCCAAATTCAATACACTTGAGAATATATAAAATATTGAAATTCTTAAGGATACTTAAATGAATTATGGAGTGATTCTCCTTACACCAAATTAAGAAATAATAAATTTGTTTCTTTTCAACTCTAAAGCACCTGTCCTAAATTCTAAATCCAATGCAAAATATAAGGCAGAATTTGTAAAATCATCTCTGTGGTAGAATAACCTTGTTTACGCCATCTTAACAAAGGGACAAAAAATACTGAATTCTTGAAAAATATAAATGAACCATGGTTTCCAGTGGGCTCTAAGGCGAACTTTTTCAAGAAGAAGGTGGGATTTCTAGAAATGAGTGAATTGCATGAAGGAAATGTAGCAGCAGTCATTTTCCTTTTACTACTTTCAATGAAGTGTTATCTCTAGGCTCAGAAGAAAGTGAAAAGGACTTAAAACTTTTGAGCTGAACAACAATCTCTTTCATCATCTGAAAACTTGCTTACCACTGATGCTGATTTCCCTTCCATGCACCACCTGCATTCATGCACATTTTGTCAGAAGTTCTGATGTGTGAACACAGACTTCTAAGCTGCATGTGACAAATTACAGGAAATGTAATTTGTGATTTCTGTCATGCTGAAGTAAAGTGTGAACAGTTTAAAAATAATTAAGATGAGCAGAGTTTGTTCTTTCTCGTTTGTAACCTCCCAGAAACTGGGATCACTGTAGAGTTGCACATAGTACCTAAACTCCCATTCTAAGAACACAGCAACATGTACTCTTATTCTGTAAATGCTGCACGTGGCATATAACATCTGCCATTTCCCTTCTGTTGATCCTACAAATTTTGGCTTTGATTCTAGGTAAGCAATAAGAGGTCCATATGGCAAAGCAAACATTATCTTATCCTCAAAGCCTGAGAAATGACAAATGTTCATTGTCCCCTGTTGAGTTTTAAACTCTTTGAACAAGGGGCCTATGATGCCACTGCCCGCTCCTGGGGCATGCTGCATCGAGGGCACTGCAAGCTGCCATCTACTCTGCCTGTTCTAAATGCCAGTCTTGACCATCACTGACAAAACGGCAATTAATTGCCAAGTGTGACAGTGTCACATCTAGCAAAGCAGAGCAGCTCACACCATCTTATGTGGAGCACTGTCTGCTGCCCAGTGTAATCAATGGCATTAGGCTGGCCTTTGTTTTTATAATGCTGACCAAGATAAATGAGTTGTCCTCCACCCCAGGAAACATATGTGGTTCGAATTCTGTGTGTCTCCTGTGAGCAGAGTCATTGTACTGACATGTGTTTTTAAGCAGCTTTCCATCCTGTTAAGCAAAGGTTCTTGACTGTTCCTTTAGGGTCTCATAGTAATGTTCCTTACATAAATGCTGTTCATATTTGTCCATTATTTAAACTGTTTGTACAACTGTTTCTGATACTGGAGTATATTCTTGGGACACAGACTTATTAACTAAACAAGATGTTGAACCTGAGTTCTTGCCAAAATTTTGTATGAAGTCTCACCCACTGGATTGTTGCTGCGGGGTTTCAGCAACATTCCCAGAAGACAGATTTGGCCTGTAGAAGAATCAAGGAGATGATATTTTCATAAATGTTTTCAGATTTTATTCCCCCTGGCCGCACAAGGCTGGGGTTCAGCACAGGCGGACAACAGAAGCCCCAGGAGTCCTGGGACAACCACAGTTTCCGGGGCGGGCGGACACCAAGGGCCAACAGGGGATAAGATTGCATTAGGGAGCCTGGAAACCCCGTAGACCATGCTGGGGCCCATTCCCCCGGGGGTATTCGGGGGGTGCCCGGGGGACACCTTCACACTGGATCATTTCCACAGTCCCACATGTAGTGATTCTTAGCAGATAATAGGGATGTGTGCTGGTCATGTTACGCTAAGAAACCTGTACTCCTATTACATATCTTTCCCATTCTTGAAAGGTCTAATAACTCAATTTATTATAACTCAGTATTTGCAATTTTTTTTTTATTCTGATCATACTAGAGATATTCATACACATTAACATAAGAAATTATTTTGTTAACAATTCAGTGCAGCAGAAAAGACCCCCCTCTGGACTTGACAGGAAAGTCATAAATCCCTTTGTGGCTACAAAAGTTAGGAATGGTATATAAGACAATCTACATTTCTACAAACCATCTTACAGTGCTGACATTTCTGCCACTCCTAGTATCTACATAAGCTGGTTGTGAACATTTAGCAAGCACATAACTTATCCCTCCTCTGTATCTCTAACTAGGGCTTCAAGAGTATGATTCCCTTTAAGCAGGTTCTAAAACAACTATCATAGCCTTCACATCATTATTTTTTCTTTTCTTTTCTGCTAGAGAAGTATTTAAATATATTGATAACTCTATGAAGTTATGATTTGTCTTACTCTGAGCATTTACTGATACATTTTTTAAGCCTGGGGTGGCAAAAAGCCTGTTTGCCAGTAACAGTTTCTGAGAGATGGTATCTTTTTTTAACTCTGCTATGTTTCTTGTAATTTTTCCCCCAAATAACAAGCAAAGAAGTTTGCTGAGGCTGATGCTGATTTGTAAAGGTCACCTGTAAAGAATAATGCACCGTTGTCCCCTGATGCAACTCCAGTAATTACTCTGAGTACTTTACTGCATTGGAACACAGCAAGCACTAGAAAAACAACTGGCTACTAACCACCACTTCAAGGATTATCCCTACATGAAATTTTCAGGGACTTTTTTCAAAGTAGAACTAAGGGTTTCTAAACTAAACTAAACTAAAAAAATATTTACTTGCTAGAATGTTGTCATATAGTCTGAATTAGAGGTTTAACACCTCTCTTTAGTCAACAGAGTGAACCAGTCTCTTCTGTAAATGATTAGTATTTAGGAATCACTGCTCTGTTTCATGGAAGTCCCAAGAACGTCTGTGCCAGTCCTTTACCTACTTTAGAAGAAGTACACAGAAGTTAAGCAAGGTAATTTAGCAAAGTTGGATACTTAAAGTTAGGATGAGGGACTATTTTATTGTACTTCGGCCTGAAATAACCATCCTTGACCCTGTAAAGATATACTGTGGATATTTGCTTTTTAAAATCACTGCAGTAACTGAAATGGTCTGCTGGAGCTGCATCCTCTCCATATTTTATTTATGATTTCCCTTTTAGTGTAGATAAAATTGTTTACAAAAAGAAGTTTGCCAGAAGTGGTTTAGTGGTTTAAGCAGTAAATCTGACTCTTTCCCTTTAAAAGCAGAGCTGAGGCAGTGCTTTTAGGGGGAGTGTGGTGTTTGGCTTTTGTCTGTGATCCGAGAGCTGCTGTATAAGAAAGCCCAGGTAGGAAGCAAACATTTTCCTTAAGCTCTGTTTCAGTGTCACTGCATTTAGTGTATTTTCATGAATGAGACAGATCTAAGTAACTCAAAATTATTTTTTAGGTACTTTTGATGTAACAATTTTTTTAAAGAGCAGTGAGAGAAACTTCTCTGTGTTTCTGTTGTTACTTTTCAGTGCTTGGAAACCACCTCTGAGCTAGCTTTATAGTTTTTGCATCCAGTTGTTTATTACATTCTGAAGTGTCTGTTATAGTACTTAACTTCAAGAAATGCTACCAAATTGTTAAAGAAAGCTGCCATAAAGCACTTACTCAATGTTGTCAGTGTTCTCCATTTACATGTGCCTTTAGGAAAGACTGTTTAAATTTGATACATAAAGCTTGATATGGAAAAGAGATTTATGTGCCAAGTGATAAAAATGTTGCTGCTTCTTGTAATGCTGTACTTTCTGTGCCATGAAGAGGGTATTTGATGAACCTTGTCAGCAGCAAGGAAATGTGGCCATTTTTAGGTACATGAGCCTCAGCGTGGCGAGAGATACTGAGGGAAGTGGTGCTGAGACGAATGCACAGGTGGTTTGAGAGGGAGTTACATTTGTCTAAGAAAGCCATTTGCTTAGGGTGAGTTCAGCTCCCTGTGCTAGTTGAGACATACTTAGAAATCTGATAATACTTGAGGCCAGTAGCTGGTAAAGCTGAGCCTCAGGCAGGAGATAACTTCTCTTTTTTCATTAGGTATCTCCTGAGAGATAAGGACGGATATGAACATCACTCTGCGTCTTCTAGGCTGGACCGAGAGCACTCTTTGAAGCAAGTATGCATGAGGCTGTACACACCCAGCACAAAGAACTGACAGGGAAACCACAGGTGACCTGTGTCAGCCTCAGTTAGCCCTCTTGCTGAAGAAGATTTAGGCAGTTATGGAAAAAGGCCCCACATTTTGCTCCCATAAGTTGTTTTGTGGGGATTGTAAAATCCAGAATAAACTATGCTGTTGTGATTTACATCTTCTGTGAGCACAGTACATCGGCCCTTGGGTTTTGCACTGGTGCAGCTACGCTGGCACAAGCTTTGTGCCAGGAACAAGTACAGCCACAGTCATGTTTTCCTCTGTGAAAGGTTAAGGCAGGACAGCAACCTGCAGTAACAGTAGCAACAAATTGCATTCTGTAGTTTTAAATGTAAAAAATTCCCTAATGCTTGTAACCAAATACAGCCACTTTCTAGTGCAAACAAAACAGAAGTAATTTGGTGGGTAGAAGTGATTTCACCCCAATGCTGAAAGCGGGGAAAAAAGGGATTGAACACGTCCTTGTGATCTGAATATTTCAGTTGGCTTTATGGATCACAGATGGGTTATTTATGTAAAAAAAAATAACAAGAGTGTTCATACAGCATGTACAGGCCCACATTATTCACTATTACATCGAATAATTAAATGGATACATATACTTTTTAATCATTCCCTTATGAAAATAAAGGGTTTTTTTACGTACTAAGTCTGTATGTTAAATAGTGTAAATTAGGTGTTTGGAGGGAAAATGTTAAATGGAACGTCTCTCATGATCATTTTGCACATATTGAAGCAGATCTCTCATGAGTAACTCCTGTGTTGCTTGTGACAGCCAGGTCTCAGGCACTGCCCAGGTGAACTGCTGTGAAGAATCCCGACGACAATCATGGAGGTTAGTGTCCAGTTCATAGAGACAAACATGGTGTATGGTCATTTTTTACTGAGAGTAATAGGAATCTTTTATATATATAGCTGTGAAAAGTGAAATAAGTAACTCAAGACTCTCTTTTAAGCTCTTCTAATCTGTCAGTACCATTCTAGTTAATACAGATTTGCATAACTTATTTCTGTGCAAATACACTGCAACTATAAGTACCACTGTTGGAAGTAGGCACGCTTAATGTGTTTTGGATTTGTGCTTTTTTAAATTCTATTTCATATTGATCCACACTTAGTTGATTAAATTATCTTCAAATTATTGGTTAAATACATTTAGTCTTGTGTAGGTTGTAAAACCACGAGGTTATCCTGTTTCCTCATCTGCAGACCAGCTTTTTTTTTTTTTTTTTCTCATCTGCAGAACACAGGTAATTGTATTTAAGCAGCAAAATGTCAGAAGGGCAAAAGAAACTCAAAACTCCTGTGGTATGAGGAGATTTACCGTAAAGATAAGGCAAGATGCTTTGGGGACATCAGTTGCCTTTAGTCTTGCTAAGAAACAAGTGTGTGCAACTTTGGGTGGTGTTGGGACTGTAGCCTGGCAGTGCCATCAGTGGAACGTATACGTATATATATGTATGTGTGTATACATGGGAGATGGATATATAGATATATACAGAAGGTAGATCCTGTATATTATACATACATACATACATAAGAAATATATATATCCCTCTATATATATTTATACACACACACGGGAGATATGTAGAAATATATATATGCATGTATGTATATCTAGATAGACATACAGAGGAAATATATCCAGGAGATAATTATGTGTATATATATCCTACATATATGTATGTATCTATACACAGAAAAAAAAATATATATATATTTGTGTAAAGCTGGTGCACTCGGGTGTCCCTCTGTCCGTCTGTCCNGACGCTGCGGGTCCCGCCGGGCCGCGGGCGGAGCGCAGCAGCACCATGTCGGCAGCACGGCCCAGCGACGCCCCCGAGACAGTGCGCGGTGAGTGACTCGCAGCGGCGGGGCGGGCCGGGGCGGGGCGCGGGTCCGCCGGGGTGCGGCTGTCCGCCCGTCGGTGCCGAGTCCCGGGGCCGCGGACAGTCCGCCCCGGCGCTGTTCCTTGGGCCGTGTCTCCGCTCCGAGGTTTCCTGCGGCGCACGAACGGCAGCACTGCTGCGGGAGGAGCGTGGGGCGCCCCGCTCTGCTCCTCGCAAGGCTTCCTCAGGCCCTGCTGGCATCCGAGGGATGGACGGGTGTCTGTGTTTGTCAGTACCGAGTCAGCTCGGGCTCTGAGCGGACAGGCAGCGCTGCACTCGAAAAATATGCTCATATTGCATTTAAATATGGTTAGATTATGAAATGCCCTTACGGTTTTCGGATATATTAGTGTAGACGTGCAGTATTTATATAGTTGAATGTGAACTGGCCAGTCAGCCTTGTCTCCATCCCTGGGAAGATGATGGAACAGATCATTCCAGAGGTTATCACCAAGCATATAAAACAAAAGAACGTCATCTGGAGTGGTCAGCATGGATTTACTGTGGGGATATCAATCTGATAGCTGCCTATCATGGCATGGCAGCATGGATCAGTGAGGGGAGAGCAATGGGTGTTGTCTGTCTTGACTTCACAAGGGTTTTGACACTCTCTCCCATGATACCCTTGCAGGTAAGCTCAGGAAATGCAGGTTAAATGGATGGGCAGTGAGGTGGATCAAGAACTGGCTGAACGGCAGAGCTCACGGGGTTGTGATCAGTGGAGTAGGAGGCCTGTAGCCCATGGCATTCCCTGGGGATCAATAGTGGGTCCAGTCTTACTCAATTTGGTTATCAGTGACCTGGACAATGGGATAGAATGTACCCTCTGCGGGTTTTCTGGTGGTGCAAAACTGGAGGAGTGGCTGATCCACCTGAACGCTGTGCTGCCATTCAGTGGGACGTTGATAGGCTGGAGAGTTGGGCAGAGAGAAACTTAATGAGGTTCAACAGGGGCAAGCGTAGGGTCCTGCACTTGGGGAGGAATAACTCCAAGTACCAGCACAGGCTGTGGACTGACCTACAGAAGAGCAGCTCTGCTGAAGAGGACCTGGGAGTCTTGGTGGGTGACAAGCTGTCCATGAGACAGCAGTGCCCTTGTGGCCAGCAGGGCCAGTGGTATCCTGGGGTGCATCAGGAAGAGTGTGGCCAGCAGGTCCAGGGAGGGGATCCTCCCCCTCTGCTTGGCCTTAGTGAGGCCACTTCTGGAGTGCTGTGTCCAGCTGTGGGCTCCTCCATACAAAAATGAAGCTACTGGAGAGGGTCCAGTGGAGGGCCATGAAGATGCTGAAGGGTCTGGCCTATTTCTCCTATGAGAAGAGACTGCAGGAGCTGTGCCTGTTTAATCTGGAGAAGACTCAGAGAGGATCTCATTAATGCAGGTGCCAAGAGGATAGTGCCAGACTTTTTAGTGGTGCCCAGTGACAGGACAAGGAGCAGTGGTCATAAACTAAAACAAAAGTTTCACTTCAACATGAGGAAGAAATTTTTTACGTAGAGACTGGCAGAGCACTGGAAAATGCTGCCCAGGGATGCTGTGGAATCTCCTGCTCTGGAGATATTCAAAACCCACCAGGCCACATTCCTTTGTAAGCTGCTCTAGGTGACCCTTCCTTGCCATGGGGGTTGGACTGGATGATCTCCAGAGGTGTCTTCCAACCCTAACTTCATAATTTGTGCTTGAAGTGTTTCTCATGAGTATGAAGATGTATAGATTTATTTCATGTGCTGTCACATGTGAAATACTCTACTTGCAAAGTAGGAGAGTGTAAGAGAGTGATATGGTGGTGAGAAACTGCTAGAACTGCATGTCTAATCTTACTGAATGGGTTTGTAGTTTATCTAAATAGGGTGCATAAAAGAGCCAATTAAGAGCAGAATATTAAAAAATCAGTAGAATGAAAATTTAGTGTAGTATAAAAATTCTTAGTTTTTCATCAATGTCAAGTTTTACCAAAATAAAATGTATGTATTGTCTTTAAACACATTTTAATAAAATATGGTACAGACAAAATTCTCAAAGACATTTACAATTTAGGGATGTTTCCAACTCGTCAAGGTCTATGTACTTTTCTTCTGAATGTTTTTTGAGTCACACTGTGCCAGCTTGTGCTAGGAAGTGATATGCTGTTGACAGATGGAGTCCAAACAATTTTCAGAATTGATTGCTTGGGGAAATCAAGAGACATCCTCTAGTGATGGTTATTTTCTTTTACAGAAGCTCATTTTCCTAGAATAAACAGAATAGCTCAGCAGTACTCTTCAGAGGAAAACTAGCCGCTAGTTTCCCTATGTGATAAATGTTTTGTTTTCCTAAGTATTTTGCTCTGTTACATCTTGTGCTTCTGAAATACCTGTAATTTTGCAAATTTTGTATGATAAGTGAAAAGTACAGCATGTGGTATTCTGTATAGACTGTAGCGTTGGTTTACCTAATTGCAGTATAATTTATCCATCTTTTTGGTTGGGTTTTTTAAAATTGCATCTCACATTTTGAGAGAGACTACACCTTGAGCTGAAGCTTTCACATATCTATTCAAAACAGTTTTCAATTCCCCCCCTCTCCAGGATTCAGTTTGACAGATTCATAAATAATTTAAATTTCCATGTTCTATATATTATAGTTTTGAATATGCTGACAGTGCTGTGAACTATTGTGTTGCCCAGTTATAAAGTAAAAGTAGATTTGAGTTTCTCACTCCTTTGTTAAAATGATGATCTGTGTATGAATTTCTGATTATTATTTTCTTGTGAAGTGATAACTAACTATTAAAAAAAAAAGTAATATCTCCCTGCAGTTTTCCAGGTGCCATTGAAAAGTTCTACATTGTCTGTTCGCTCCACTATCTTGTTTTGGTTTTATTATAATGCCTGTCATAACACATAACCTCTATTCTGAGGCCTTTTTAGTTTGTCATGGTTGTCACCATATTATGTTAAATTTATGGTGTTAAAAGTATACACACCCCCACACCGCTTTTTTTTATGAAAAAGGAACTGTATTTTAACACAAGGGGGAAGCAGATAACATTTTTGTAATCATCAATTTGTAATGTCCCTCAAATAGGTGGTTTATTTTCTTCTAGCATGGAATGATTATCATTCTCGGCTCACTATAGCAAGCTTTTCTTGAAACATGTCCATCAGCTTCTTCGCTTAATATTCAGCATAATCTCTGTACTAGTCTTTCAAGCATTCATTCTGTCTCTACTATTTTTTAATGCAATCTGTTCGCAGAAATTCAGTGTTTTACTCTAATCCAATTATATGTGTGCTTAATGCCTTTATATCTTTCTTAAATGGAACGACATGGTTATATTCAGTCTACTAGTCAGACTAGTAAGTAAGAGTTTCGAAAGAATTGCTTTAAATAAGAAGCCCATGTCTGATAGTTATTACCTTGTGAAGCCAGCACAACTGCAGTGTTGCTGTTATCTTTTTCTTCGTTGTTGGCTGTGTGGCTTACTATGCACTTATGCAGTTGTTGTATCCTTGAAAAATACGGCAGTGTTTCCGTATTTGTAAATTAAAGGATCTGTGCTGGAAGTCACCATTCTCTATTTTTATTCAAGTCACTGATGATTTGTCACAGCATTAATGTCTGTCTTGTACCTGGTTTCTGCATGCTTTGAGGTATGTGCAGAAGTTCTGAATCTGTCAGTGCAGAGAACTTTGAAGCCACATAGAGATCTAATGGGTTTGGGCCCCTCTGAGAGCAGATGAAGTCAAGGGAGAACAGTTACTAGATGAGATTTTCACGTTCTCGGGTTCAATTTCAGTTTGACTATCTAGCAAACTTGTTAGATCTGCCTAACATAAAATACGGAGCCACTGTAGGATAATGACACTTCCAATTAAAACATGATGTGGATTTTTTTCATACAGGCTTGTAACGGTGATCTTGCAAAGTAATGTTTTCATGTATATCAGCTTTAGTTCGTTCACTTCATAAATATATTTTGAAGTTAGGCACAACTTAGTTGGCTGTAGAGTCCATTCACATAAGCAGAGCAAAAGTTTATGTCCAGAGAAATAAAGTAATGAAATCTCTTTTTTTTTAAATGTGGTCATTTTTTCAAAAAGCTACAGTATCTCACAGTATTTGATGCATTAAGTTACAGCAACTACCAAAGCCTTAAAATGGTTTTCATTACATATAGAAAAGATAATGACCCTGTTGTCTCAATGAACTGATTAATTCATAAAGAATTTTGCATACAGAGCATGAGTTCCAATACTTTATGAGGTGCTTAAAGTAGCAGCAGATTGTTTCTCTCCTAATTTTGCATGTCACACTGTTCACCTGGCTTGTCTGGAAATGTTTACAGACAATTGTAAAGGATTTTGGAAGATCATCTCATCTGTTGGTTTCTAGTTTTCATTTATCCAAATGGACTTGAAATGACACATTTGCTGCAATGAAATAGAATAAGTTTTTGCATACTAACTGAAGAGAATAAAATAGTAGAAAAAATTCACAAGAGGAAAATCAAAAGGTAACTCTAGACCAGCATCTTCCTTGAAATATTTTTTTGTAAGTCTTGATACTTGGGTTTGGTGAGGGTTTTTTTTTGGTTGATTGAGTTTCTTTGAGGGTAGGGGGTTGTTGGTTTGTTTGGTTTTGTTTTTTAACTTAAAAGCTTGCACTGGTGAAGGTTCCATAACTGTTTAAGGGACTCAGTTCCAGAGCTAGAATACCCCAAAAGTTAATTTTTTTTCCAGTGTGTACCCACCTTTCATACTACAATTAAAGTTCATAATTTCCATCTCCAGCAAACAGAGCCTTTCTTCTGTGTGCCACAATCTTTCATGAGCCTAAAGTTTTAAAAGTTGAATTTTTTTCTCAATTCCAAAAACTTTTCAAAGGCCACCTTTGAGCAAATGTGACTTTCCTAGAATTCTTGCCTGTATGTTCTGTACATAGATAAACACTATTGCACCATTCAAATCATTAATAAATGTTTTAAAGCTGTTAGATTGAGGCAGATCCTGAAAATTCCTGCAAAACAGGGGGTTTGCACTTTGCACCTTATTCATTCATTTGAAAGTTTCCAAATGCAATGAATGTTTCTTCTCTACAAATACAGGTAGTAAATTGTATAATTTGGAAATAATAGTATTCTCCCTAATCTGATGATTCTGAGTAGAATCAGTAGTAGTGAGGTTTATCTTAATGTATTATTCTTTTCTAAATAATGGTGGACTAAAAGTGTGCTTAAGCATTTCTTTCAGTGGTTCATAGTATATAATGAAAGGTAGATCTGTTGCAGTTTAAAGGCATTTAAGTGATACTTTGTATGGACTGGATTCCAAGAAATGTTTCATCATTCAAGTTTTCTCATGCAAGTTCTTTCTGCTGAAATATGGGACTCTGATATAAATGGTTTTATTGTCCATAAATTTCTTTCAGAAAATACTTAATTTAAACATGTTACCATTTTTTCTCTGTTTCAGAGTTGCCGCCAGCTCCATCTACATCAAGGACAAGCTTTGCAGAGCTCTCTGTTAGGCAGCGAATGAGAGAGAAACTAAAAGCAGCAAAGGTAAGAATCCTTCAGAAGTCCTGTTTGGTTGACCTCAGTCTTATAAGTAACACCCACTTCATTTCACTTGCTCTGTGCTATGTGAATTTGAGTTGAGATATCTACTTTTTTATTTCTGAAGCCAAAAGTGTACTCAGTTCATCAGTACAGTTATGTTCTGTATTGCTGTATTTTTTTCTAAAGTTTATATTGAATTTGTTTATAATAATGTAAAAGGTATCATTGTTTCATAATTCAAATGATAAAATAATTACAAATTTCTTTCTGTGCTGTTTGTCAAAAAATTTCTTACACTACTCTGAAAACAATGGTTTCTTTGTCTGTTTACCCTACGATTTAATAAGGCACATTAATATATGGATCTGGAAAATTACTTAAGCTGATTTTATAATTAAAAGATTCTGTCCCTAACACAAACATAAGTAAGTGTTGAGTTTCTGAGAATTATTGTAGCTTTGATCTATTTCTGTTTCTTTTGCAGCTAAACATTTTTTTCCATTTGTTTGCTTAGACAAAAGCTGAAATTACTTTATCACAAGAAGACCCCAGTCCACAACCAAGACGTTTGAAAGGCATCAGAGAAAGAAAACCAGAAGTCAGACTGGATAAAACGGTAAAAGAGTGCATTGTATTTTGCTATTCTTGTAATAAGAAAGTGAATGTGAAACATGAAGAAAATCAAAAACTGCACGCTCTTGAAGATGAATTTCATTTATCAGAGTTATACTACTGTTTGAATTAGTAACCAGGAAGGAACTGTTCTGATTATTGTTTTTATTATATATATTTAACAGTAGTAATTTGCTTACATTGTAGTGCAGACATCATATGAAACTTCTGTCATTTAGAAGTTCATGACTTCTGTTGCTTAAGACACCTTGAAGTATTTAAAATTTACTGTAACGGAAAGGACCACTGTAATAAACAGTCTTATATAAATGTGCACAGTGCAATTGCTAAATGCTGGATATTAACTTTGTCATTGTATTGTATTGTATTTCCTTATTACTATTTTATATTGAGGTTTTTTGTATAAGCATGTTTTTTGTTAGAAAATGAATTTTATTTTAAAAAAACAACAAAGGCTCTGCCTTTTGCAGAACTGACACTCATGTTCTTCAGAACTGACAGAGGCTGCTTGCCTGTAGAAAATATGTTCCAAAGAATGTGTTATTCCCAGGAAATAACAGCATATACCAGTAACGCCTTCATATGGAATTCCAAACAATATGATTAAGCCTGGCTACATTGTTTGTCTAGGGGAGAATTGCCATTTCATGTACATTGTGGGAAGATTTTTGGCAGTGTTACCTTATAATAAGTAATTATTACAGCTTTCAGTTAAGTAATAATGTTTTAATATATTTGTATTAGGAAAATGCAGAGTTATTAGAGTTGTTTATTGATTTCATATAAAGTATATGTGAAACCTTCCAAGTGCTGGTTTTGTTTCTTGTACTTATTTACACACACATGAGGTGTTTGTTGTTAGACAAGTGGCCATCAGATTGACAGAGTTTGAGATTTTCTTTTTGATATTATTATTTTGAAGTATAAGTGTAAGAAAGGTAAGTTTGAGAAGTGTCTTCGTTTGATCTAACAATTCAGGCCATAAGGAGGAAGAACAGATTGAATGGTAGATGTGTTTATGTTGGTTGAGCCTGATGAAAATCACTTTGAAGCATTTAAATGAACTTCCTGAAGCAACATCAGAACCAGTGACTGTTACAGTGACCTGTGTGTAGGGACAGATAAGGCTTCATGCATAAACATGATACCTCCTTTCTTCAAAAGGCAGGGGAGTGTCACCCATGGAGTTAGAGAGTAGCCTAGCAATAAATGTTTGAGAGAGTAACATAAATAATCGAGTGTGTATTTCAGCACCCAAGCAGTGAACACCACATTTTTTAAACAATACCAAAGAGGGTTTTCCAGATGGCAGCAGGGGTTGTCTGAGAAGCTCCCTGATTCCCTTACCTGGGCTGCAATCCCTGCCAGCAGCACCCCTGACACTGCTGCCTGGCTGGGGCTGTCTGCCTGCGGCGGGGGTTTGCCCTTGCTGCCTCCTTTCTCTCCCTTTGGACATCAGCATGCGATTGCTTTTGTTCAGGAGTGCAGAGGCAATGATCCCATCAGCAGTGAAGACAGCTACTGTCATTTAGGCAATAAACCAGTTCTTCATACTCTACAGTCTACTTCTCGACCCAAAGGAATTAAGTAATAGTCAGATGTACCCTTTTAAAATAAATGTGCAATCAGTTTGTTACCACAGTGACAATGCTCCTCTTTTGTTATTTTTTCTGTAAAAATGCATTATCTAATAACTGTAGTCAACTGTATTTTTTTATAATCCAGTAAATGTATGCTAAAACTTATGTGTATGTTTTAATGCAGTCTGATAATGATAAATTCAGGGAGATGCAAGAGGATGAATCATACTTACCATCAAAAGTAAAGTTTCATGATACTGTAAAAAAGCTTAAGCAAAAGTCAACAGTAAGTACCAATTCCTCTATATCAATAATGAATATTAATTTAATTTAACCTTTATATGGCTTCATGATTCTGTTTGAAGAAGGCAGAATTCATTCTTAAGCAGTGGAGAAGATTTTATTTAATTTACAAATTCACAAGTAGTGTATGCCAACAACTGAAGTATATAAAAGGAACCTTCTCAAATATAAGAATGGCTTTGGATCGTTTGATTAAAAAACCCCCAAAAATAGTAAATCCGTCTGGACACAATTACTGGAGTTTGCAGGAAAAATACGTCTTTTGTTTGAATCCTTTTCATTGAAGGTCACCAGTTGGCAGTTAAAGCATTTTACAGACTAATACATTGATATTTATTAGCCACAAAGTACTACTGTTAATTCTTTTCTTAGGGATTCATCCTAAAGCTCAAGGGTCCTGGGTCCTTCAGAGACAAAAGGCCATTAGAAATTTCTCTTCATATTGTTTACCTGGGTACCAGCAATATGGCCAAAATTTAAACTTTGGTGTTTCTGATTCACAAATGGTTTATATTTAAAACAATAAGCATGTTAAAATTAGACCAGGTAACCTTTTAAATATAACTCTGCAAGAAATATATTTGTAGAGAAATATATTTATATTCATTTCTTTCAATGAAATATATATATATAGAAAGTTTCACCTATCATTTACCAATTTCTGTTAGCTTCAGCATTTGAGTGAGTTCTGTTTGAGATAATTATTGTCTTGTAAAAAATGTTTATACAGGCTGCTGTTTCATGTTATTAATGGGAAGATTTATTCACTTGCCCTGCTTTTCTTAAAAATGCCATACTAAAGTATCTTTGTCTTCTTTTTTCAGTTCCAGAGTGATTTTCCTTCTGAGGAAGAAGCATATAATTTCTTTACCTTCAATTTTGATGCCGTACCAGAGAAAATGAAAGCTGGAGCAAGGAAAAGGAATGGATTAAATGAGGAAGAGGAGGTAGAAGAGGAATGTGTTGAAACTCATGAAGATGAACAAGAGGAGGATGAAATGGTGTGAACCATAGGATAAATGTTCATATTCTTTTTTTCAGACTTCTGTTAATTTTATTAGTCTATACAAAATGGCATCTTGGGTTTCCTGAAACATTCTCAAAGTGTACTTTCTCAAGAGACTTTCTTAAGAAACAGACAAACTAACAGAGATGTTTGCACTTAACCTACAGGATGAAGACGTGCACCTGCTTAAAGATGATTTATTCATAGGGCAGACAGATGAAGATCTTCTGGTAATGAAACCTGTTGATTGTGAAAGCTACTCTGAGCAAGTGAAAAGAGAAAAAGAATTTCTCTTCATTCCCAGCGTGTTAGCAGGTATGAAGGTTGTGCTTATCCATTTAGTTCCTGGATTTTTGCATAGCATGGGACCCTTTGATCTGCTGAATAAATCTTGCATTGTCTGTCCCTGGCAGTAGAGAGATGTTTAATTGCAGCTCTCTGACGCTGATCATCCAATCGAGTCTGAAAAGATCTGATGGGATGGATTAGCTGGGAACATGCACACCTCAGCAGGTCATCACCTCCTACACTGGTAGGTGTACTCAGGGCACCTCAGTTGCTCAGGGGTGACTTTCTCACTGCTGGCTGTAGAAAGTGCAAGGTGCTGGCCTCTCTTCTGCTGCTATTTAATGTATGCAGCAGGTTACAGGTACACACATTTAGGTACTAAGGGTGGCTCATGCACTGTATATTGTAACTTACACTATTTATTCACTTGGCTACATCTGCAACTTCTTCTTGTGGCAAGTTTGTCGTGAGTCATACAACTAACATAAAGGTTTTTGGGATTGAAGGGGCCGTTTTTGCAAAATCTTGAGTTTGTGAGTTGGAAATAGATAGTCAATAGTGATCATGTCTCTGACCTTTTTTGCCTTATTCCCATAGAACTACAAAGTCCTAAAAAATTGCTTTATGATATCACTTGCTATTTAATATTTGAACTGGAAGAAACAGAAGCAAGTCTCCCAGTGGTATATACCAGAATGGTACCAGTACAGCTTGCAGTGCAATGTCAGAATATTTGACATTATGTACCTCTGTTTTTTTCATGTCTTGTAATTTAGTTTTGACTAGTTCCTGTGTGATCCACTGTGTTCTGATTTAGGGGATAAATTTTATTGTCACCCTCATTATAATCCCTCCCTGTTTCGAGATTGCTTCTTGAAAAATACTGAGTCCCTACATACAGTGAAACAGCCTTGCAGGCAGGCCTTTAAAAATAATTCCACCTGCTGTTATTTGGCTAACATAGCTCTTTATGCATGTTCTGTATTTTGTATGAGACTATCTTCAGCAAACTATTTATTAACAGAAGGTCTGATTAATCTGAAATTTTCACTTTCCATTGGAAAGGCTTCGAAATGCTCAGTTGCTGCTCAAGGTTTCTCACACTGTTTTGCAAGCAACTATTAACACTAAACTCCATGAAGTAACTTGAAGTATTTTTTGGTGAGGAAATTTTTTAATTATCAGTTTATTAGAACTGTGATGCTTTGTAACACTTGTATGAGAGATCTGTCTTGATTAGGAAAAGGACCTGTTTTAATTCTGTATTTATTTCTTTTTTCCTACGTAGAAAAATACTTCTGACAGCATACTTAATATTCAGTGCCATTCATTTTAAGAATTAACAAACTAAAACTACAGTTACAAGATATTTTGCATGGTTTTCTCTTTAATTTCTCATTAGTGCCTGCTTCTGAGAAGATGCCTAGAAATATGCAGCCCAGGTACCTTGAGGAAGAAGGTCTTTACATAGGAGAAAGGCCCTTTGTATCACAGTCTAATCAAAATATTTTAGAAAACCGAATACTCAGACAGGACCAAGTAAGTCACTGCTACCTTTTTAGTTGTAACTTTTATCAGTATTTTATTTATCTTTATAAGTATCTTTTTTTTGTTGTAGTTAAGTAGGTGGATGGTCATTCCAATATGGGGCTTTCACCTTCAAAATGTTTAGCAGCATCAGATGGTGGGAAGTACAGATTCTTCTAGGAGTGTGTTTTTAGTGAAACTGCATTGTCAGAACATCAGACTGGGTCTTAAAAAGCTGGTTTCTTTTCCTGGCTCTGCTTGTAGCCTGCTGGAGAACAGATCACTGATCAGTCTGTAAGGCTAGTTAAATATTGGTATAGATTATCAGAGAGATTTTAGAATCCTTTCAGATTTTTCAGAATGTCTTATGGAAAGACATGGGAAAGTGGCTTGAATATATTTTGTCCTACTGTGTTATCTTCCTATACACAGTAAGGTGTGTATTGTTCAGTCTAGACTTAATCTCCTGAGCAGCAGCTGCCCTTTATTTTAAATTTTTTTGTGTTTCTTCGTCTGCTTTTGTGAATCAGATTGGGAACTTTCGGATCTAAAATTTTTGAATGGCCAGTTTCAACCCAATTAGTTTTCTGGTTGACTTCATGGTGTTACCACATTGACATATGGCTCTAGGGTCAGATTAAAACAAGTATGGAATTAACAGGGTAGGGCAGCATCTTTGGATAGTTGCACTGGCTTAAGCTATATATGAATCCAGGTAATGAGAACAGAGGGAGGAATTAGGACAATGTTGAACATGTGAAGCCATGGATAGCAATTGGTGTGTAAAATACTTACCTAATCTGCTTTCATAGATGCTGTTTAAGTAGTTCAGGTTGTGGAATAGAAGATTTGTGAGATGCTTTGTTAAATTATCTGACCTGCTGTTTAGTTCTTGTGTAAAACAAGACTTATAATTCTTTCAATTTCAGTGGTTTGAGAAAATAATATTTAAGTAAGTGATATGTTGATTTTTTTTTCCTTTTAAATCTGTAACACTGAATGTGGAAAGAAAAATAAATCAGTATAATCGAAGTTGGAGCAATGTCTTGATTTTTTTAATTTCAAAGCTTACTTCTGGTATATTTGAGGATTTCATTTTGGCGTATTAGGAAAGTTTTGGTTATTTCAGTTACAAACAATTCATAGTCACCTTTTATTCTGTATTTTTTATAAGAATTACAATTTTGAAAGAAATTTCTCTATGAAATAAGAAGCAATATATAATTTTGTTTTCCTTTGTAGGGGAAAGAGTGGTTTGGTGATGATGGCAAAATCTTAGCATTGCCTAATCCAATTAAACAGTCTTCTACCAGGCCTCCAATATTCTCACTTGAAGAAGGTATTGCACCAGAACTTGAAACAGTGTATAGAAAGGTAGGCGTATTTCATATATGGGGTTCCTGAGACGCGGTATCCCAGTTCTTCTGCACCAGAAACCCTGGTGACCTGGAGGGTTTCGTGCTAAGAACCATGACTACTGACTACTTTTTGTAATTCCACATCTGTTCTTTAAATGAGCTCTACTTTTTTAAGTATATACCTGTTTTTTTTCCTGTAAAAATGCATACCAAAGGGTGAAGAGTTTAGCTGATGATGCTGGTTGAAATAGTAAAGTGTCAGTCCATGACAAACACCTTCAAGTCTGTCACTAGGATCATTGTGAGGCACCCTTGGATATTGTCGTGCCAAAGTAGGGTAGTTCCTATATTAGTGTATGTATAAAGTACATGAAATGTATGTATAAAGTACATAAAATGTAGACAGCAACTAATTTTGAGTTATGTAGCATCAATTCAGATATTTTTGGGAGGTTGTGAGGTTTTTTTGTTGTTGTTTTCCTTGTTTGTTTTGTTCTGTGTGCAGGGTTTTTTTGTGGTTGTGTTTACCTCAGTCACAGCATACCTACCCTGGCAAACAGCAGTTTCAATATACAATCAGTACAAATCAAAATAAGTTTCAATTAAAACCATTCAGCAAGCTTGAAGCAAGCTTTAATTGTTCTGCTTGTTAGAACTCTATTACCCTCTTGGAAAAGCTGACTTTTAAGACTTTTAAATAGAGTGCTCTTTTGGGACATGCAAGTGTTTCTGACTGTTGCTGTTGATACAGATTTAAATGTGCCCCTTTAGTTGATGCTGATGATAAATATGCAATCCACAGGCTGCATCCAGTACCTCAGATCTATCTATGCAGGGAACTTCTGCATGCAGGAAAAATCTACTGTTTTGATCATGTAAAGATAGGCCAAAAGAGCTTATGTTTCCAGAACACCGTGTTTACATGGACAGTGAGATAGAAATATCTAAATCACTCTGTTAAAACACTGAGCTTAAGGGTCCTTTATGGGCAGAAAAATAAAGCATAAGGAATTCAAAGGTGTCATTTTTATGACAGGTTGTGTCTTATTAAACATTTGGATGAGAAAAAGAATGTGGAAGGATCAGGTGGACTCAAGTGTGTTTCATGGCCCTTTATATCAGTCCTATAGAAGAGCTGTGCAACAGCTAAATTCCCCTCCAAATGCCTCTTTTTCATTTTCTCAGGAAGGGACTGCAACAAACCCTACATAACTAACACCTTCTTCTACAGTACCGGAATATCTCTGATGAATCTCTTGTGAAGGATCCTAATAAGGGAGCACGAGTAGTCAGGCTGGAAGCAGTGTTAATTCTCTTCTGATTTCAGTAACTTGAGGATATAAGCCATGGATGTCTTTTGGTTGCAGAGGATTGAAGCAGACAAAATTTTTAAGCCTTGTTGCTGAAAGCTTTGGTTGGCCTTCATTGGTCTGAATTTCCCTGGTATTAGAATGGGGAAGCAAGTAATATACTTCCTAATGTACACAATCTATATGGTCTACAAGGAGAGCTGTTCTGTGAGAGCTGGACTGTTTATCGTAGAGCTCAGTTCTAGAAGGAAATAAAGCAATACTAAACAAGTGTGTCAAAAGAACTAGTAGGCTGTGCTTTTTCTAATCCAGCGTCATTGCCTTCATTGCTCAGCAAAACCCTCATTATAGGAAGATGACTTCTTATTTCCACCTCAGGTAGGCTATAAAAATTCTGTTGTGTAGAATATCCGTGGTGGTTTTGTGCCACCCACTTGTCAGTAAAACCAGGGGTTAACACAGTTTAAGACTCAGCATTTAAAAGTAGGTAGTGCTAAATGAGTAATTTACTGACAAAGGAAATCTTTGAAAGATACTGTTGTCAGAGTCTGTAAATCCAGTTTATTCTTTTTTTCTTTCAGGCAATAAAAATGACATCTACTAATCAGTATTTTGTTGGACCTGGAGATTTTCAGGGGCTGTTTCAATTGGATATTGATATTTCTGGACTGATATTCACCCATCATCCCTGTTTTAGCCGTGAGCATGTGTTAGCAGCTAAACTGGCTCAGTTATATGATCAGTATTTAGCAAGAAAACAGAAGAATCTTACCAAACTTCTCACAGACAAGGTATTTCTGTTCTGTCTTCGTACCTTATTGAGACAATGATGTGACAGTTTAGGGTAAAAGCTGAATTTGTCAGAAGTTAAAAATGTAAATATTTGACTGAGGTTGCTGTGTGTTCAGTGCAGAACTGCATTTTTAAGATTAAGAATTTCTTTGAGCTTTGGTTTTGAATTAACTGAAGTAAAAGGAATACAGTAACATTTGTGTAGTATTCCTTAGAGTATCTAAAATGTTTTCCAGTGAGTGACAGGTCAGACATTACAGGATTGTGTACAGCAGCTCTAAGCGGGGACAGCAAAAGACATTATTCAGTAATGGAGGGAAGGTAGTAAAGTTTAGTTTCTGTTATCAAATCAAAGTGAAAGGAAGCAGTTTAGTTTCACCAAATTGTACAAAAGTAGAACCCATTTCCAGGTATGTGTCTGTGACAGATGAGTATTTTAAATGCATACTGCTGCCACATTTCCTGTGTCGCTCTTGTGACGTGGCAAAACCCAAGGCTGGATGTAGACTCTTCTGTTTCTGGCTCTTTTGCTGACTTGCTGGGTGAGCTTGACTGGGCTGCTCATCCTCTGTGTACCACCACTCTTCCTCCATCTGTACGTTGGAAGTAATGGCAGTGGTCTTCTCTGGTGTGAACGTGTACATTAACATTAGGCATTGTCAGTACAATTCTGATGTCATCAGGGTACACAAGAATACTTGTCTGTTAAAAACTAGTTGAATTATTTAGTAGATATGCATTCTGATTTCCATAAATTAGAGGTGATGATTTTCTACATGAAAGAACTATTATAAGGGAAAAATAATCATTGTTTACAAGCTCATTTTTATATTAGTGTAATGAGTCAGGAGGTGGTGTACAGATACTTCTGAATTTTTATATAAAGCTGTAGGTTATAGTTCTAATGACGGACAGGTATTTCATACAGGGTCTCAAAATAATTCCTTGGTATATTTTGTTCTGTTCGTACTTTTGAAGTATTTGCCTTAGTGCTCTGTGAAACAGGACATTTGTGTTATCCATGTCCTCATTAGAGGAACCTATAAAACCATAGAATCATTAAGGTTGGAAAAGACCTCTAAGATCATCAAGTTTAACCATTAACCCAGCACTGCCAAGTCCATCACTAACTCATGTCCCCAAGTGCCAATCTGCACATCTTTTAAATACCTCTGGGGATGGTGGATGTCCCTGCACAGCCTGTTCCAGTGCTTGACAAACCTTTCAATGAAGAAATTTTTTCCCAAGATGCAATCTAACCTCCCCGGAACTTGGAGCCATTTCCTCTTGTCCTATCACTTGTTATTGACAGAAGAGACCAACATCTGTCTACAGCCTCCTTTCAGGGGTGGTTTAACCTGGAGAAAAGGATGCTCAGGGGGGACCTTACTGCTCTCTACAACTGCCTGAAAGGAGGCTGTAGCCAGATAGGGGTTGGTCTCTTCTCCTAGGCAGCCAGAGACAAGTCAAGAGGACATAGCCGGAAGCTGTGCCAGGGAAGGTGAAATTGTACATCAGGAAGAATTTCTTCACTGAAATGGTGATTAGATATTGGAATGGGCTGCCCAGGGAAGCTGTGAAGTCACCATAGGAAATGTTCAGGAAATAACTGGATGTGGCACTTACTGCTGTGGTTTAGTTCATGTGGTGGCATTTAGTCAAATTCACTTTACAATCTGGGAGGTCTTTTTCAGCCTTAGTGGTTCTGTGATTCTATTCTATGATTCTGGGATTTTCTAGAATTACCTTTAGTGGCCCTCCCTAGTCCCAAAAAAGGCTTTTGTGAAAGGTGGTGTTTTTTGCTGATGTACTAGTTTGAAAGCAAACTAGTGAGAGACTCCAAGTCAGAAATACAATTTAATAGGAAAAATAAAATAAATGCAATAGTACGAAAAAACAACGCACTGACAGAGTCAGAATACAGCCTTGACCTTGGTCNATGATAGAATCCATATTTTTGGGCACATCTGACACTGTAGCCTAGGACAGCTGACTTGAGGTCATTTTTCACCTACACCTTTAATTCCTGAGCTTTCGGAATACTCCCTAGGTCAGTCTTGCCCCTTGATTAGATCTGTTACAGTGGTCAAAGTTAGCAAATCTCCCTCATCTATCCAGGGATCCTAATTAAAATGTCATGCTGGAGAATCAACCTCACAGACATGGCAAAACCCTACAAATACAGCATCAGGGCAGTTTAGGGTTCTCTGTCATTAGTAACTAGCTCTTTCCTGTCAAGGTGCATTACACTGGATGCCTTGTTAAGCCATCTGTTAATTACTTTTTTGTTCGTTTGTTCAAGCTGCATGCTTTGAGGAGTGCTGTGCAATACAGTATGGAAGGTGGTGGTCATGGTGTTCCTGTGGCTCAACAAAGCATACCTGAATACAAAATGGAGATCAGGTGGGTATGAATTCATTACATTGTTGGTTTTAAAACTGTATTCCTTTTTTCCTTTACATGTTGGTACAGAGTATGATTCATGTCAGACTTTTAAATTCTACTATAAATAGCTCTAGAAGAATTTTGAGGATTTAAGAGTTCTCATGATCAGTTGCATAAAACATCACGAAGAAAATACAATTTAGGCTGAAATTTTCATTCAAAAGTGGTCTAATTTGATTACTTTTATTAATATTTTAGTAGCTACTTACTGGTGTGTTTTGTATAATTAAAATTAATTATTAAGTTTCAGTAGACTTCAGCTGGATGCACAAAGCTTTTACAATGCAATAACATAATTTTTTGAACAGACAGAACCCCTATTTTTTTCCATCCTCTTCCTCATTACACAAGTGTTCTTGATTTGCTTCCCATTAGGTATTTTGGCCATGTTTTTGCCAATGGGTTAATACAAATAAAGTGGTACAATTTTGTTTTACAAGATTACAGTTATTGTTCTTGGACAAAAGCTGGGTAGTAAAAATATATTACAAGTTTTGGCTTGGTAGTGACAGTTTCCAGTATTTTTGGCAGATGGACAGTTATGAACTGTAAGTGTTAGCAGTATGATAAAAAAGAAGTTATTTTGGACAGCCATGCTGAACAGCCTTTTAACTAGTAGATAATAAAAGTCTGAAAGTTTTTCACAATCTAAAAGGAGGCAGTAATGTATTCATTTAAAGAAACATTTAAAGAAATTTAAAGAAAATTTAAACATTTAAAGAAAGTATAAAGTGATGTAATGGGTCACGTGATAACATAATATGAGAAAAAAATTTTTTTACTAACAATTCTACTTTCAGCCTTGAAATTTACATCTGCTAAACTTAGGCATCCACACACTCCTCGTAGATTGGGAATTATTTCTCCAGATTTTCATTCTTCAAGTACACGGTCTTGTAATACATTGGTATCTGTACAGAACATAAAGTAATCCATAATTTGTTATTTTATACTGAAGGAAAAAGACTTCCTTCCATTAAAAATGAAATAGCTTTTATTAGTATCTTATTAACATATCTGCTATAGGACAAGGAGCAGAGGGTGTGCAGTTACCATGCAGTACCTCAGGGACAGGAGCTCTCACAGGGGAAAGCATGAGAATGGTGACGGGAAGATTACTGTGGTAGTGAGATTCTTGGATTTTGGCACCAATGTGGAGGCTTGCTTGATGGAAATTCCAGTTAGAAAGAATATGCTTTCTGTATATCAGATGTATTTTTCTAGATCTTGAGTGCTTTAGTTTAGTTTCATGCTGTTATGAATCTGGAGAAACTCAGCTTAAATCAGTGAGATCAGTTTAGCCCAAGTAACGTGAGATGAGTTTGGCTGGTATTATTCTAGGACTTTTCATATCTGTAATTCTTTCTGGCTACATCTGTCATTGGAAGCTGTGACACATATGAAGCTCAGATGGGCTCAGGAATTTTTTGCTTTCATGGTATTCAGTACTAACTTGGACCACTTAGGTTGGTAAAATCATCTGACCTGCCTTGTCGCTCTTTTAACGTTGCATTTCCCTGATGGTCAATGTAGAACACTCATGAGAAATTACAGGCATGTAGCATGGAAAATAATCCAATTGTTTCCTCCACCCTTCAGTTTCATAATAGATGTATATGCTTTCCTTTCTGAAGATCAAAGCTGTAGTTTTCCATTGGCTTGAGGAAGAAATGTCATCTGAATACAGAAAACTTCTGCAAATTAGTAATTTCAGCCCTACTGTCTTCATTTCCTGAAGTAGGAAGCCAACATTTGCTGTGGATTCTATGATTCAGGTTCTTCTGGGTGATGTATTTTAGCAGAGATGATTCTCTACTGAAAGGTTCTGCTTCCAAATCCAATACATTAGATAAGTGTGATTACTGATCTATATGTTCCTCCTGCCTTTTAAGTTTCATCTTCCAGTGTCATCTCGTAGACAAAAAAGAAGAGGTTGCTACATGGATAAGTAATATTCAAACTGCTAGCTAATGAAGTGGAGAAGTTACTCATATTGCTTCCTGAAAAGTCTGCATTTCTTCTTTGTTTATTGTGTTCACTAAATTGGCTTACACTGTTAAATGATGTATGATGTCTTTCTTCTCTTAGCTCTAACTCAGCCTCTGTCTTCCATACTCTCTGAATATTACAAGTCCTAATATGTTAGTTTGCATCTATTTTTAATCAGACTTGTTTTTCTACCAAGATGTAGAAACAGCCGGTGCTTGTGCTGCATGGACATTTACACTGGAAGTGTGTGATGGTCATTAAACATACTAATGAATAGCTCTTTTACAATCAGATTAGAGGGTGGAAATGTGAAACACCAATTCTGAGACAAAAATGAAGTCTGTGTTAATTTTGTTTGTATTAAGAATCTTGTATGTCTGTCAAAGGATTTACTACGTTACTTCATCTCTGCAAGTCCTTTTTTACTGGCTCTAGAAGCACATATAGTTTAAAATATCTTTTGTATTGCACACGTGTAGTAAGCATTACTTCATAGCAGCAGTGTAGGTTTCCTGGGCTGTTGTTTACATGAATTTACTTTTAAGTGTTTTTAACTATGTACAGCTGTAATAAGCACTTCCAAAAACTTTGAGATCTCTAAAGAATGGACTTAATTGAAGTCAGATTGTTCAAAATGAAAGAGACTGGAATATGGGAGCAAATCAAATCCTGCAATCTTCAAGTCTGGGTTTTATGCTCCTTGGATTTAAACCACTGCAGCCATCAATCAACCTGAAACCCCTATCACTTGGCTTTTGGTATCCCAAGTTTTCAGTCTGTTGTTCCACTGAGTTAGACAATTCCAGCTGATCTTTATGTATGTGTATTTCCAGACAAACAAGAAGACTTCGTGATGCTGAACAAGAAAAAGATAGAACGTTGCTTAAGACCATTATCAAAGTGTGGAAACAAATTAAATCTCTCCGGGACTTTCAGAAGTTTACTAACACACCCATGAAACTTTATTTGAGGAAGTATGTCTTGATAACACTTTTTGTACTTTATTTGCTAGCAGTAGATTTGTAGTAAGATTAGTTAATTTGGAAACTTAGAATTCTGATATGCAAAAGTAAGACTGAGCAGTGCTGGCACTGTTGAGCCTGCCACTATTCCTTTTGAGTCTGGGGAAGAGGGAGGGTTAAAATAAGTAATTACTGTAGCAGAAAGGAATTTCTACAGACTAATGCATAAAGAAAGTTACTATCCAGAATTAATAGAATTACTCTATCTGCTATCAACACTTGGAATATCCATGCTAGTCTTTTTGAATAAAACACACTTCTGATATAATGAAATTATTCATAGAGAAGTAGATTTCTGTTAAATATTACAAACTTAATTGTAACCCTTATGTAATTTTATGCAACATGCTGATAATTGTTGTTTTGAAGGGAAGAGGTTGATCAGAAATCAGATGAAAAAGCATATGAAGCAGAAATTCAGGCTGAGATAAAGGAATTACTAGAAGAATGTATGGAAGAATATGAAAAGAAAATGGAGGAGTATAAAACTGAGCTACAAGACTGGAAATCCTGGAAGAAGACACAGGTAGGTTTATATCATTCAATTTCACAGAAAAATAAAATTATTACTAAATGTGTCAAAAATTTGTCCTTCTAATACAGAAAAAAAATTCAGGAATGTTATGCATGAATTTTATTATGTTCAGATACATTCTGTCTACTTAGAATTTGTTGGTCAGGTAATTGTTAATTAAAAAATAAGAACTTATTAGGTTTTTGTGAAGCACTGTTTTTCTGCTATTGATTTTCAGCACTTCAGTTCTTTCTTTCAATTTGTTACTTTTGGAGCATTCCTGTTAAATTCGTGTCTTTTTTGCAAAGAAAATACATGGATGAATTTTATGTGTGTGAGTGGTGAAGCAAAATAATTATGGGGCGTTTCTAATGAACAAGCAGTTGATGTCACCTCATGTAAATCTGTATTTGGGAATGGCTCACTATGTTCAGGAATGTCTGGCTGAAAGATTTAATTAATATTCTGGCCTTTCACCTCTGAAAAGCTTTATTGCTAATAATCTGTACTGTAGCTAAGGTCTCAGTTGTGCTTCAAGGGGATGTTGAGAAATACAGGTGCTACAGCAGCACACTGCAACAGGATGATCTCTGAAATAGACTGTGGCAAAATCAGGTTTGCTTTCATAGTTAGGTGGCAGTGTACTGGATACCTCAAGGTAATGGTGATTATACTTGAATGTAATTATTGCCCAGCTTGAACACCCTGGGTTTTTGGATACCAAAGCAAAATAAAGCTTAAGGAAATGCTTCAAATACAGTTTTCAAGAATCTAGTGTGTCTGCTGATATTTATATGGAGAGGGTTTTTTTGATGTACATGCAGCCTCTATGGAAGACATTTAAAATATCTGAGAGGAAGCTGATATGCAGGAATTAGAAATTCCTATTATCAAAACACAATTGGGCACATGACTCATTAGCATTATGTTGGTTCACTTGTAGGATAAGATGAATAAATGTAAACTTTGAAATCAGGGCAGGTAGTCATGAACATTGATCCTAATGCAAACTGTTCATCCAGCAGTTATGCATTCACATAACATTGTGGCATCTTTTTATTTTTGCTAGTCACAAACTATCTTGAGACTGAGAGGACTGTGGTTCTTTCCTTTTAGAGAAATTGTCTTTCTTTCATACCCAGAAGGGCTTTATTTTATTTTATTCAAAGTACTTTTTAACTTAATCACTGTTGTTGGTTTCTTACTAGTACAGATCACATGAATCAAAGACACTAGAGGTACATGAGATTAAATAAATTTAAAAACAAATACAGGAGCAAGAAAGATAACATAAAATTAGGCAAAGAAAGAAGGAATATTTCATAAGAAAAATACATGAACAAGTTGTTTGGCCTACTACTTTAGTTAATTAGGAGAATGTGTTTGCTTTCCTTCCTCTTCTTTTGTTTATGATGTCTTAAGTCATGAAGTGGCCAGTGCTTCCAAGCAAGCTGTACTTCCAAGTAATCTAGAAGTCTATGGAAGGAGGGACTGTTTTGCAGTTGTTTAAAGCTGAACATGCACATAAACACGGGAGTTCTGCAGTTCAGGAGAAGCTGAAAGGCATGTTCTGTTTGTTTGTTCTAGTTTGGCATGAGGAAGGGAAGGGATCATTCCGCTCGCGCTAAAGATACTGCTAGGCTAAAAAAACTTGTGCTCCAAAGTTCGTGGCACGTGTGCATTTGTTTTGTCAGTGTATGTGCAGATGGTGCATCACAAACAACTGTGTCTACTGGCTGAGTAACCTTCCTTCAATCCTAACAGAATGTACGTGGTAACTCAGGCAAATGAGAAGTTGGCATCTAGCCAGAATGCTCAAGAAACATGCCGATTTTGAAAGGTAGTAGGGAAGATTAAGTAAATGTTTTGCTTGGAGCACATTATGGTTTTGAAGCATATGAATGGAATGTATTGCTGAATTCTGAATCTGGTATAGTCCTTTAAAATGAGAAAAATCTTTTGTGTGTGTGTGTAATGCTAAAATTGCACTGTCGTTTTACTGTACATACAGCATCTGTGTTTAGCACTTGTGAATTGAGAGAACAAGAGAAAAAATTGCAGAGATTGAAACAAGTTCAGAGAGAACATTATTGTTTTTATATGCAGAAGTCCAAGAAGAAAAAGAAGAAAAAAGATACTCATGTAGATGAAGAATCAGAAGATTATGAGTTTGGTGAGGAACGTATAAAACCCATCCCACCTAAAATGGCCAATAGCCTGGAAATAGAACAGCAGGTTAGAGAAAAAGCTGACAACTGGAGAAGGAAACCCGGAGAGCCTATTCTAGTTCCTGAGCTGACCCTCTCAGGAAGCATAACTCCAACTGAGCAGTGTCCTCGGTAAGATAAATGTTGGCCAACAGATTATCTTATTTGTGATTTTCTGTTACTTATTAATTGCTTGTTTATACAACTTCAGGAGCATGAGCTCACCATTCTGTTTAGCCTGGTGATGAAACTTCTGCTTCTGAAGATGATATAACTTAATTTTCAAGTCACGTATAACCTTGTACGTAGTGCACTTAAAAAATGCATGTCTGCACGTTTTCTTTGAACCTTCTGATGCTCCTTGAGCATCTGCACAGAGCAGAGGTGTAGATACAAAGAAGCTGGTTTCAGTGTGGAGTCTGGGTCACTCCTGACAGTACAACTCTCACTGGCTGGTCCTTTACACTAGGTCTGTGCTGTAGTCAACAAAGGGATAAGAAATAAATTGTGTACTAAACCAGAGATTTCACTGTGGATAAAAGAAGTAAATGTGCTTGTTTTTTGTTACTTTCGACATTTGCACACACAGTTTAACATGCATCTGCTGGACTTCAGTAATTTAAAAACGGCTTTGTTTTGTACCTAGTTCACAGGTAGCCTCATCAGGGAATGCTGCTTGGCTGTTGTACTCCCAGTGACTAAAAACTTCAAAATTTTAACGCGGTTTGGTATCGTGTGTTGTGCTTTGGAGGAATGGAGTGGAAGGGAATTTTTTTTTTCCTAGATAACTTCTTTTATATGGAGTTAGCTGTAGTGGATCCAAGGTTTGACTTGATCATCTGAAAATAATTTTATATTCACAAGAAGATAAAACAGCTGTTAAATAATAGTTCTTAAGTCATTCCTGTATAGTGACATTTTTTTGAGGAATCTCATCTTTATTTAGGTGGGTTCTGTCTCCCCATGAGAAGTCAGATTTTCATGAAAAATAACCAAATAATAAAAATGTTATTAAAAATGACATGACAGCTTGTTTGACATATTTACAGAGCAGAAGTTTTGCGACGAGAAGATGTGAAGAAACGCTCAGCATTTATAAAAGTCCTTTTCAACTCCAAAGAAGTGTCAAGGACTGTTACCCGACCAATAAGTTCTGATTTTAGAGTTCACTTTGGACAGATTTTCAATTTACAAATAATCAATTGGCCAGAGAGTTTGAAACTACAGGTAGATGATGATTTATTGCAATAACTTTTAAATGATATGAAATGTAATTACTCCTGTAATGCTTGTGTTTTTCTCTGTGATAGTGTCCTAAAGACTGAAAAACCTGTGAAAGACCCTTTGTAAATCATCAATCTTACTCTCCTTCCTTGCTTCTCCAGTCACAAACTTTTAGCTTTGCTGCTATGTTTTTGATGCTTATGCTTTCTAGATATATATATAGAACAGAACTATATGTTGGATGGGAGAAATTAAATAATTGGGACTTGTGATTAAATATGTTAGTGGATCGGCCTCTTAATTTTAGAAAAACGGATTTATGTTGCAATATTGCTAACGTGGTCTCCTTAAAACATTATTTTCCACACAGTAAAACCATCAGATTGTTTGCTGTAGGGGAAGAAGAAGAAAAAAAAGTCTAGTAATGTCCATAACTGCACTTGACTTGATCACCAGTACAGTTAAATTAAGCCACTACCACCCCCTCATTCCAAGTATGAGTTAATAAATGATTCACATAAATACTTTTCAGAGTCAATACAAAATATGTTTAGGGGAAACAGAATCAGGATCCTACTTGTTCCTTTAGAAGACTCCTCTGGTTAGGTAACACTAGTAGTTCAGGGAAGAGTGTAAAAACCTCCTGTCTGCTTATTTATTTAACACACAAATTAAAAAGAAGGAATACCATTTGTGTGGATTAAAAACATCTGAATGGAAAAATCACTCACATCACTCTGAGCCTGCAGCTGTCTAGGAAAGAGAGAAGCAACCTGCAGTGCTGCCAGGATGGGGACTGTGTGCCACACCCTGCCTTTCATGGTGAGGGAGAATTAGTGAGGCGAAATCCCTCCAGAATCTTCACCTGATCCCAGTGACTGTCACAAGCAGTTGCATATTGTACAGTGATGCTCTTTAAAGCCTAGGGCTTCTCATACTCGTCTCAGGTGCGTTAAAAAAGTGAGGAGGATAGACTTTTAGGAAGAATTCAGATCAAGTAAGCTGCCGATAGCTGAAATGTCTGCTAGTTGGATATTTTAGAAAGGGAATTAATACAATTGCCCTAAATTATTTCATGCTTCGGCCATAGTAAAACCAGTTCTCTCAATACCCTGTTTTCAACTTCTCAAGAATGCACGTGTAAACATTTTCTTCTGTCTGTCATCATGGTTTTTTTCTAGATTTATGAAACAACAGGTATCAGCAGCACCACCTTGTTGGCTGAAGTGTTCTTACCTGTTCCTGAGACTGCAGTTCTGACAGGCAGTGCTCCTCTGGAAGAAATAGAGTTCAGCAGCGATCACCGTGTGATGTTGGACCATGAAGGAGTTGGGAGTGGTAGGGAGTCTTGTCTTCCTCAGTTCAGCATTTCTCATTTTGCTGAAACCATGTAGCAGTAAGAGGTTGGAGTAGGTTTCAGAATAAATTCTGCCAAGTGCCTTTACAGCTTCTGTAACTGAGTCTTTCATAGTAGTCATGATTCTTATTATTGAAGTTTGCTGTGGAGTTTTTGTCTCTTACTAATTTTAAGCTCTGCGTAATAAAAATGTGTCTGTTTATTATTTGTCTTGTTGTATTAGTGGAGCTTTACAACCTATAGGAGATGTTTGGGGGTTTTTTAAGCATTTGAGTAATCAGGCCTCTGATACCGCCAAGCAAGCAGATATCAATCATTGTAGCTCCAGTGATTTTAATGTTTTAAATCACTGAAAAACTGTCTGTAGAAGTGTGTATGCAGAGTAATTTTTTGTCTTCCTATTTGCTTTGTTGACAGTCTGCACACACCTTTTCCCTGGGGATTTAGGCTAAAGATGAAACACAGGAGAGATAAGAAAAGGGGAAACAAGAAGAATAGCATAGAACAGAGTAGCATATGGAACTTCCAAGTTTGTATAATGAATTTGAACACCATTGTGAGATGACTGACTTCCATAAATTTGCTGTATATAAATACAGATAAAACTAGAGCAGAATAGATAAAAAAATGAGGAGGAAAAAAACAGGGTAAAAAAATCATTACAGCATGTGTAAATGTCACTGACTGTGATGACCATATCTACAATTGTGTGTCAAAAGCTTTAGGACTGACTTTTCAATCATACATAATTATTTTTGACTCTGAATTTCTGGTTTGTTAATAACAGTATGCGGAATCTGAAAACTACCAGAAATATTAAATGGTGTGCATCTGTAGAGAAGAAAAAAGAGCTTTTGGCATAGCCTTTCCTTCCAACTCAAATGGAAAGTGTTTCTGTAGGTGTAATGGAATCTTTCATTCATTATTGTAGAACAGAGTTCTTCCCCATAGCATGCAGCAGAATCATTGTTTCACATTAACCTTTTTATATAAAGGCACAGATTATTTGACTACTCATTTTCTGGAAGTATTTTTAAAAATGTTAAGACATTGTGTTTGAATATGTAAATATACTACTTGTGTTTGAATATGTAAATATACTACTTGGGATTTTTCCCCCTTGATAGGTGTGTCCTTTTCATTTGAAGCTGATGGTAGCAACAAAATTAGTTTAATGACCTCTGGGAAAGTATCCAATAGTGTCTCTTGGGCAGTTGGAGAAAAAGGAATCCCCTTAATTCCTCCGGTATCTCAGCAAAACACAGGCATTCCAAGGTAATTAGATACGAATTTTCAGTGATTCATGGGAAACTGGTTATTCTAGTATTTTAAAAAAATGTACTTTCATAATCAAGAATTTTCATAATCTTTTCCCTTAAATTTAGATATTTTACTTTGTGCTATGACCCTCTGCAGATATCTGAGGGTACATATTTTTGGTAAATATATTTTAGTTAGAAATTTTACCTTTAACATATTATTTCTAGACAGCATTAAAGTTCAATTCAAGCTGATTAATTCAATTTTATGATTTTCTAAGAGAAAGTGAATATATTGTCAAGGAATCTTCCTGTAATAATTTTGCTAAGAGCAGAAACTCCAGCTCGCTCTTATCTGAAATGCATTTGGAGAGGCTATGTAGTTTACCCTGAGGCTGCAAGTTGGTTATTGTAGATAATTTGTCCATTCTGTTGCTTTTATGTAATTCCATAAAGTCAAGGAGATGATATATAAAGACCGCTTTTGTAATGTCCGTAGGTACCTTCACTGTAAACCCTTAAGAGTTTTCCCATACTCATTAATATTGAGCAAGTATTAATACTTCTTCCAGCTGGTTAGTTTGTCAGGTTTTTATTTATCTAGAAGCTAGATATTGGCTTACAAATCACTGTGTTACTGTTGTTGACCAAGTTGCAGCCATTCAAGTATTTTGCTGATTAACATATCAATGTTCTGCTGACTTCAGTGAGACTAGAATAGCATGAGATTAAAATGTAAAGATTGATTCCCAACGGATAACTTTTAAACTCTGGAGACTAATCACTGTAATAAATGGAAAAACTAAGAATTTCAGAAGGAAGTTATCTGTGAAACACTCTTCTTTGAAACACCTTCTGGTGATGAACAGCTCTCTGACTTCCCATTGTTGGGAAGGTTGGAGACAAGATTTTGTGACTAATGTTAGCTTTTGCTGCCCATGGGCTTTTTAGCACAATTGTGATTGGGTTGGCATTTGTTCAAGACTGGTGCCTAAAGATAAACTTGATGTTAGTGCTTTATCTGATGCTCCAGTAACTGCTGGATATTTGGCTGATTCTAACCAAGCACAAGACAGACCTGTAAGTTTTTAAAGCTTTCTTGAAAATACTCAAGTAAGTAGAGAACAAAGACTCAAACTAGCCCCCCTAACAAGAGAAGGGGCAACATCCGCTCCTGTGGTATTTGGCTAATAACACATGTGTCCTGGTGTATTGGGCTTATGTGTCAAGGTTTGAGTAGCAGTAGGCCTTCAGAGGTGGCGTCTGAGAAGACGCCAGAAGCCTGGCGAGCAGGGCAGTGTACAAATGGCCTCCAGACTACCTACCGTACTTCCTTGCTACTGTGAATACAAGAAGGTGAGCAGGAGCATCCGGAGGATAAAGACTTGGGACTTGTAGTTACAGAAGGACCATGAGCTGTACTGCGTCACAAGAGAGAAGGCTGAAGGGATTTCCAAAGCACAGGCAGTGTCCTCTTCAGTCAGCATGCAGTCTGGACATGACAGGCACAGCAGAGTGCTGGCAGCAGTCCCAGACATGGTGAGGGGATGATTCAGGCCCAGGGGTCTGCAGAAACAGCAAGGAGGGGGCAGAGATGAGGGCTACAATGCAGGTCTGAAAGCACCATCCAGGAGACAGGTCAAAGACAGGAGCTAAGACACACCACTAGCAAGGACTGTATGCTTGAGAAGTTCTTTGTCAAAACTTTTATGTTACCTTTCACGATGTGAGGCAGTTTATCTTCTTACTTGCTAGTTTGCAATGTGGAATAGCATAGGTGTATCAGAAATGTATCAATAAGCACCTTATTACTTTGTATAAAAGCTGTCTTTCACCAGTTCCTTTATATTTCACCCTGACTTTGCTTTGCAATTGATCATTCCCTCAGTTCCGTAGCTACAACTAAGAACCATGTACTGGAATTTACTATTCAGGTTGTGGGGAGCTTTTTGGGTTCTTCTAGGATTGTTTTTAATACTTTTTTTATATTGCTAAATCATACGTGTTTTAGGTGTAAGTTCTGTCAATTCTGTGTTTTTAGTGCTTTAAAGAATATTGATGCTATTGCATCCATTGGTACATCGGGCTTAACTGATATGAAGAAACTAGCTAAGTGGGCAGCTGAAGCAAAACTCGATCCAAATGACCCAAACAATGCAGCTCTGATGCAGCTGATCATGGTAAGTGGTGTTTTCAGGGGTGAAGGGCTAACGGAGCTGTGAAACTCTTGGTCACTAGTGTCTCCCCAGGCACTCTGCATGTGTGCCAGGAAGGTAGCAGCATTTGAATTTGTGATGGACATACTGGTGTGAATGTTATGATTTATTAATCCATTTAGTAGTGGGTTGTTTACATATTAATGGATATGATTTATTAATCCATTCAGTAGAGGCAAAAAATAGGTATAAAGGAATGTGCCTACAGATTAGTTAATAAATTAAAAACAAAATACAGATTTTGAGTTTGTTGTTTCCTTAAAGTGCAGGGGAATTTCCAGTGTGCTTGTATGGTACTAAATGAAAAGCTACCCATTGGTGAGGATTGCACAAAGAGCTTGTGGGTGTTGTAGAAGCTTCAATTTTTCTAAACAAGAAATTGAGGAGCTATTTACATAGCTGTTTAATTTACATGGCTGTTCATTTACATAGCTGTTTAATTTACATAGCTATTTGTTATGCTGAAGTTCTGTAAATGGATCGCCTTTACAGTACAGCTTCCTAGGTTACTCTGACATGTTATAGTTTTCATTCTCTCTAATCTTTTGTTTATGATACAAGGAAATAGAATTTTATTGTATTCTCTAACATATAATCTCATATGCTTTGCTCAGCAAAACCCTACTATAAAATACTTGGTGTTTTCAGTCTGTGTGATCCATCTTTATTGCTTTTGCTTAAAATGAACATCCTTGCAATTTGCATATACAACTTATAAATTCTATTGTATAGATTTTTGTCACTCTGTATGAAAAGATTAATATTTTTGTTACTAATTTAGATTTCTACAAGTGGAGAGGCACATGTTCCTGATTTCTTCAGATTGGAACAGTTGCAGCAAGAATTTAATTTTGTTTCTGATGAGGAGTTTAACAGATCGAAGAGATTCCGACTCTTGCAGCTCAGAAATGAGGAAGTGGCCGAGTTCCGAAACTATAAGCAAGTCCCTTTACATGAACGAGAAATCAGTGAGAAAATCTTCCAGGTAGAATGTTATCTGAAATATTTCTTTTCTAGTTTAAGTGTTTATAGTATTTGACTTGCAATTAAATCAAGTGGTCATTTAACGAATGTAAAGCTAGGCTGACATGAAAAAAAATTCCTTCAGTCTTTTCTAGAGTTATTTTCATCTAGTTGAAATAGCTTCCTTCCAAGGCAATATTTCCATATCTGTACTGTGTTAAGAGGTAAATAAAACAGAAAAAATGCTGTAGACACAAATGTTATAAGGTAGTTTTTTGTTAAAGTTGAGAGAGTTTTTTTTAAAAGTGATTTCAGATATAGAAAGGTAATTCAGAGATAATTCAGGCTTGAGCTTATTAGCTTTTGAGCCCTTTTTGAAGGGACTGTTAGACGCAATGACTCTAACAACAATTGAAACCTTTTTTTTGTTTTATTAGAACCTATGTTACAGATATTTCTGTTTTAGTACATTGCTCCAATTAGCTTACCCTGTCCTTGCCTGTCTGTTAACTACCTTATTGAAATGCAATGTGTGCATTTTTTTTTAGTTTGGGTTATAGTTCAGTTTTTTATCTCAACTCTGTTATTAGTGTTAAGTCATGCATTTTTTTGTTCTTAGCAATTCATGTAGCTAAGGAGCATTTTAGTGTGTTCATTGCCTTAGCAGGATCAGAATCATCTCCGATTCTGGCAACTGGTGTTTCATCTCTACTTCTTCTGACATAGATTTATTTGAAAAATTCCTTTCTTCCTTTCTGTTGGATGATTTTTTTTTAAAAGATATTTATTAGTTCAGTCATATCTGTCTCTTTATAATAAATATTATTTTTTACATTTGAGGTTTGTTTTGTATCTTTTATTTAAAGATGTACCACATCTTTGGTGTACCTTTCTGATCCAGTTTATTTTATGGACTATTTTCATTCATTTCATGTTAACGTTCAAAATTTGAAAACCGTAGTTTTAAGAATTATTTTAATGGGGGTTGTTGTTTTTTTTCCATTAAGGTTAAATTTTCCATTGAGGATAAACCCATGATAAATCATTCCAAGTTTATTTTATGTCCTGTGATCTTCAAAATTAAGTTTCAATATTGAATTTCCTAATTAGTTTACTAGCTATTTGGCAAAAAAGTGTGTAAATTCGTAGAATCATGGAAATACTATTCGGAAAATATTGTCTGGAGATCATCTGGTCCTGCTTTCTACTGAAGTGGTGGTACTGTTGCCAGCACTAGATGAGGTCAGCCATTTATTTGTCTGGCCAAGTCTTGAAAACCTCTAAATGGGACACTCCACTGCCTTTTTGGATAACCTGTTACAGTACTTAGCTATCCTTCCAGAGATTGTTCAAAACAAAAAAAGAAAAAAAAAATCACATCCAACCTGAGCCTTACAGGTTGTATTTAATGGCTGCTTTCCCTTGTTGTACTGTCTGGAACTAGAGAGACAATTTTGGCACCTTGTCCTTTGTAGCTGCCCCTGAAAGAGTTGTGGGCAGATACTGCATTGCTCATTAAATCTCTTCCTCACCAGACTGATCAATCTGAACACCTTGCCCAGTGCGAGAAAGACTCTGAAATACTCTGGAGTAAGTCCGGTAGAGAGCTACCAGAATATGTGCAGGGCTGAAGCACATGACCTACAAGGAGAGGCAAAAAGGACTAATGTGGTTTTTGCCTAAGCAGGCAAGGCTGAGGGGGTTTCTTACTGCATCCTTCAGATACCTAGCAGTGCAGAGAAAACAGAGTGAGATTCATCTTAGAGGTGAGATGCTGATAGGTAGAAGTTGCTCCAAGAGACATTACAGTTAAATATAATGAAAACGTTTTTCACTAAGAACGTATTCAAGTTCTAGAACGCATTGTCCATCAAGTTTGTAGAATTGCCATCTCTAGAGATACTGAAAATTCAGCTGTCGAAGGCCCTGAGCATTCTGATTGGAGTTGTTCCAACTCTGAGAGTTTGGATCAGATGACCACCAGAAGTGTCTTCAAACCTAAATTATTCTATGATTCTGACCTGTTCTTGTAGATCACGTTCTCTAGGCCTCTGGCTGTCTTAGTAGCCCTTAAGTGGATCCCATCCAGTGTCTCCACATGCCTCTTGAACTGGCAGCTGCAAACTGGCTGCAGTATTTCAGGTATGCCCCCTCAAGTGTCAAGCTGGAGAGGCTGGTAATTTCCCCTTGTCTGTAGGATATACTGATCCTCCTGTATCCTGTGGTTTGCCTTTTGCCAAAAGAGCATGTCTTTGGTTGTCATCAAACCCACATTTATTTCTATATGGCTGTTGCTCCTCTGGTTGCTTTCCAGTCTGTGCAAGTGCATGAAATTACTCCACCCTCAATACAAAATTTTGCGTTTATTGAGGCTTCAGTTGTCACAGTCTTAAGTTACCAAGAGCCCTCTGAACTATGGTTTAGTCACTCATATTAACCATTCTTCCTAATCAAGTATCCTTGGCTAAATTGCTGGCAGTGCATTGAGTTTCCTCATCCAGGTCACTTGTGAAGAAACTGAATAATGCTGGCCTATAATCAATCCCAGGGGTACTTTGCTATTTAGAGGACACTAACTAGGCATTGAGCTGTTCATCCTATTGTTAGAGCTCAGACCTGAAGATTAATTTTACTGAGTACTTTTACATAACTAGCTGTGGTTCTAAAGCCAGGGTGATTTGCAGCCTGCCATTAAACCTGCAAATCCTAGGAGATCCTCTTGACTTGTAAGCTCTGGTTTTTGCTTGGAAGCTGAGTGTCAGCTCTAGACTTTTCTTAATTTATGAGACACTTTCCTAAACTCATGAATAAAAGTAGCATCTGTCAGTAGAGCTTTCCCTGTAGTCCATCAGAACAGTAACCGCAACCCTGTGAGATATCCCATCGACGTACTTCTCCCCAAGAACCAAGTGCAGTTCTACTTACCAAGTGAGTTTCACACCCTATAAAAAGTAGTTACTAATTATTTGGAGAAGTACTTACTAGTTTTAAAATACAGTTCAGATTTCAGACCGTGTTCCAAGAATACTGCATCATTTCTGCTTATAAAGGACTCTTCCTGTTGAAGCTGCATTAGGTGAATCCACTTCCAGTTCAAATGGCATTTCAGTTTATAGCAGCAGTCAAAGTTCAGCTTTAAGAGAAGAGAGGGAAATCTTCAAGTCATTTGTTGTAGTTTAAACCACGTGAATCTTGTAACTGAATGGAATTCTTGTCTCTATTCATGGAAGTTTAGCATATATTGTATACACTAGCATTAAAAATACCTTTGCAAACTTCTCACATCTGCTGTGGTTTACTGTGGTCCATAAATCATTATTAATGAAATAATTAGCATTTTTCTTATATGTGATAAAACACTGTATATATATTGAATCACAAACTGTAATAAATATTTTTAGGACTACGAGAAGAGAGTGCAAGAGAGGGATGTGATTGACAGCAAAAATTACCTCGATGCACACAGAGCAGTTGTTGCCAACTATCTACAGAAGGTAACATGCTAAATACGTGGATCCACCATATTCCTGTAGGCCATATGTTGCTTCTGTACTTGGATACTTTATTTCCATGAATACTAAAACCTGATTCATCTGTAAACATGACCTACAGACATCTTTAAAATTCCAAGTTAGGCCTGAAACTGGTGTAATTGAACAATTGGAGGTCTGTGTTATTTAATGCTATTGAGAAAGATACAATACACAAAATGACCAGCTATTCTGGATATTTCTGCCGATTCTGTAAATTCTTCTTTGTAAATTCTTTGCTCTGGTGTCACAGAGATTTGTACTGTTGAATCCCAGGAATTCAGTGATTTCCCTCTCCTCCTTGTTTTCCTTGTTGTAGGCTATGATGCTAAGAACTTAATTATCTCCACGAAAGCAGCCCTAATCACTTCTAAAAGTCATTTAATGTAATACACAGTGTCTTGTCCTGCAGCCTGAGGCAGAGAGCATATTTTCCATCACATTTACCTTCATCGTGGTATTAGAGTATCTGCTTCCCCTTACATTGATTTAATTTATTCTTCTAATTTTCATTATGTTAAGGTTACATTCTCTTTAATCCTTAGGGAAAAAGAAGGAAAATATTCATCATCTAACCAAGAAAAGTTTGCCATTTCAGACTGGCAGAATAACACGTGTGAAACATGGCTACCAGTTTGTTCCCAGTTGTGTAAATATCAAAAAATGTATCAGATTCTAGCCTGCCAGCAAAACATGAAGTATGATGATAAGGTTGAATTAAAGTAGGACAAAAAAAATTGTTGGTTAGAAAGAATACTTCATGAAAGAACCATAGAGAAAAAAGTGTTTAAATCTTCCAGGAAAGTGCCAAAGTCCGGATTCAGTATGATGGTAAAAAAAATTATTCTTGACAAAGCTGTCATCTTTGCCAGCCCCGTATGTTTTGCATGGCATTGAACATATGGGTTTTGCAGCACACTGAATAGTAGTGGAATAGTATAGAATAGCACACATTATAGTACCTTTGTTTGCCTCTTTCGTGGATTAAATACAAGTAGCCTTTTTTAGAACAGTTTTGGATATTTTCACTTTTATAAATTGTCAGATGGGCTAAAAAATTAGATTGCTTATATCAGAACTGAAATTCACTCAGTTCACTCTGAAATGTGATCTTTATAAGTGTATTGCTTCTGATGTTGTGCTGGCACAGAGTATAAAGGCATTACTAGCATTAGTGGTAGGAAAAAAGGACGAAGGCAATATTCTTTCAGTCTGCTTCCACACAGTTGTTAGGAGAAGATGGAAGACTTTCATCTTCGCTCTACGACCTCAGCAAAGAAATGAAAGGAACTAAGAATTTTAAACATTTATTTGAAATCACAGTATTTGTAATACAGACTTCACCAGTTCTGTAGTCCAAAGTATTTCTTTTGATCCACATAACTGGTACCATATAGATTTCTCTACAGCCTTTTTTACAGCATCATTTAGATGTGGAAAAGAGATGTCCGTTAGTGTCATTTATTGTTGCAGTTGTTTCTGATGGTGGGTTGTAAGCAGATGAAGACATAATTTTTTGATTGTGTGTTTTCATATATTCTTCTGTCAGTCTAGCCAGTATGTTTCTAGACAAGCATTGTTTCGGTAAAATGAGCTGCTTTTACATTCTAAAGAAATGGCTGGGGGAAAGGAATTTTTTCTCAACTTTGACCCTCTTAAATTCGGGAAAAATGAAGAATTTGTATGTGGATGTTCTTTTTGTGTTTAATAGACAGAATGCAAATATTGGCAGTGGGTTTGGATTAGAAATGCACTTTTGTGTATTCTCCCTCCCCGTTCACAGGTTCGAGAATCAGTAATCAACCGTTTCCTTGTAGCAAAACACCATTTCCTTCTCTCTGACCTTGTCAATGAAGAGGAGATTCCAAGCCTGGGGTAAGAGAGCTATCCTTATTTTTTGCAAATAAAAAAATTAATGTAAAACCACCAGCTCTTTTTATTTCTCTTCTGCAAGTGTTGTGACTAACTGATGTGATTTTGTGTTTAGTATAATAGATAAACTTCCAAACACTGTGTACACCTCTGCCAGTACAGTGTATTGATAAACAAAGTGTGTAAAAGCTTTTTAAAGAAGTCTGCTTTTGACAGAAATAAAGTGACAGCATGTAAAAATGATTTAACAGGATATAGTGCATTTCTGATGAGCTGAGCATAGTCCAGCTGGTGCCAGATTGAATATTTCCAATTATCAGGCAAGTGTCAGAGTTAGTATCACTATTACTGGTTCTGTAGGCAGTGCCTACTTACAGCCAGTGCCTATGCCCTGCAAATAATGTGCAATGGATTTTTAACTGTAATTTTCTTTATTTTACTTCTTGTGTACTTCTGATGCTGAATGTTGTCATATGCTATTTATGTTCAAAAAAGATACTGAGTTTGGAAATTACTGCTTTTTTTCTTCTAAGATTATTGGGTTTTTTATTACTTGAGCACTTTCTTTGGATTTTTTTTTCAAATCCCATACCTGTTGATTTTTACATGTATCAGTCATCCCAGCATAGATAACTCTTAGTGTTGCTCACTTAAAATCTGTGTAAGTAAATAAATTGTGAAAGTTATTTTTTTCTTTCGTGTAGAAGTTGCTTCTGTTCACTATAAACACAGCACCCTTATAATACAGTCAAGGTGTTTTTCAACCAGCTGTATGTCTAAACAGTCCCATCTGCTGGACATGGAGAGACATGCTCTCTTACAAAAGACTTCATGCTTGCTTTTAGTTGATGTTTTCACATCATAGTAGAGAAAAATCTGAACAGGACTACAATTAACGTTTTGTTTAAAATCAGATCCTTCATTTATATTTTCTCATCATGAATCCTAATTCATATTGGATTCTATTTGCAAAGTTTTATGGTTACTGAATTCAAAGTAAACTGTGGCTTGTTTAATATTCACTTAGTGAGATATTTCAGTAACTCATGATTTTGTGTTATTATAACAGTAAATACTGAGGGGGATTTATTATATATAAGGAAGAAATGCCATCGGCTATCAGTTTTTAAATGTGATTTTTGAATATCTGCAGTTGATATCAGTGAGGTAAACATTACATACATCTGCATAAACAAAACATACATCTTCATTTTATTGTTTTCCTATATGTTTTCTTTTTTCCTTTGGTTCTGCTTTGCCTTGGGATATAAGTTCTGAGGGTCCAGGGTATGTTGTAGTATATTGATTCTGCTTCCTTTCTCTAGCCTGTTGTTCAGTGTACATAGCTGTGTAGTTAGATGCTCTGCTCTTCCATACAGTGGTTATCGTCATCTGCTAGATCCCTTGTTTATAGCACTGTAGTTAGATCTGTCTTGAAGCTGTGTAATTGTCTTATTTGCATCTTACACATTTTTGGAGGAAAAAAACCCAAAACGACCAAACATTTTTGCACATTGAAGTTATAATTCCTGAAATATAAGACAGAACTGGATTGTGCAGTACTAACAATTGCAACACTTTGACATTTCAGAGAGTTTTGTTTGGCACTAGCAGGAGCAAATATTTCCTTTTTATATTAGTGCATAGTTTTCATGTGTCATGGTAACACTAGAATGCTGGATTCTAAGCAAAACTGACTAAATATCTGGTTTATGATTATTAGCATTTTGGGACTCGGCCTCTTTAAACTGGCAGAGCCAAAACGACCATTAAGGCCAAGAAGAAAAGAAAGGAAGAAGGTCACAGCACAGAATTTATCAGATGGAGACATAAAACTGTTAGTGAACATCATTAGAGCCTACGATATTCCCGTGAGAAAACCAGTGATGAGGTATGTTTAAATGCTTGTTTCCAGTACAGATTCATTTTCTGGTTTCTGCTGCTTTGAGGACGGATGAGGGAATGGATGTGGCAGTTTGGCCATGTATGCTGTTTTGATTCTTGTGCTAAAAACATATGTATATATGTGTATCTTTTTATTAATTATTATAAAGAACTGATATTTTGTTAGTTTGTAGATTAATATAATAATTTTTCAGTAGCTGTGAAATTCAAGATGTGTTTACCAGAAACTGTCTGAAAGATAAGTTACAGCTTTGACAGCATTATAACTCTGGTAATATCAGATGAATTATACCTTAAGCAAGCCTCTTGATAATACTTAGGGAAATTTTAATGCATAATATCTTAATTAAATACTGAAAACAAATATTAAAAAATCCAGTTCTTCACTGTGGGATACTATATGTGCCTCCTGAGTGTAGCATGTTGGTCTTCTCCTTGATGAACCATTTAAGTTAATAGACTTGAGCCTAATGTGGCTCTAATTTTAAAGGTGACCTTTACATTTAGACACATTAAGACAATGCCTGCACTGCATGATGATGTGTCATGTAGAGGCACTGAACAGCCTGGTTCAGTTCCAGAAGCAGTGTATTAGTGCAGTGTTCTCTCTCTCTCCCCCAAAATGAATACATCTTGCATTTAGCTCAGAAGTATTTCCAAGATGGTCAGTTGGAGAATTTAGGATCATCAGCTGTTCTATCTCTTACTGTATTAGAGGTTCTGTTGCTCCTGTAAATAAGTTGATACTGAGAAAAGCAATTAACTGACAGGAAAACGAAGATTAAACATTCAGTTCATTTCCAGAATTACAAAAATAATTAAAACCCCATCCAATCTTTTTGCATTATTTGAGATCTTATTTTGAGCTGCTTCTAAATTAATAGTTACTCTTTTATAGTTGATAATGTGGTAACAAAAAAACAAAGTTATGTGGAAGTACTATAAAAATAAATGTTTTAACATTTATTTTCTTTCACTTCACTCATGGGTTGACAAATCTGTAATATTGGTCTGGTTTCTTTTTTGCCATAGAGGCTGTGCCTGAATACCATGAGATCTACACTGTTCACGAATTCTGCAGGGATTCAACTACTTGAACTTAAAAATCTGTAGCTCAAAGAGGTTGTGTGGGGTAGGCAAAAAAAAAGGTCTGCAGTTGATAAGCTCTTCAGAAAAGAGAGCCTCCAGACACAAAGTACTCTTCTACAAAGAGGCTTGTAAGAAGTACACACTCGATACCCTTTCTGGCATTTTATTTGTGTTATTTGATCAAATAAATGTCTTCCAAAGGTTAAAATTGTAACAAAACCATCAGGAATATTTGCAGAATTCTGTATGGCTAGTAGAAAATGTGAGGGATTCATACTTAGTAATGAATTCTCTGTCTTCCCTGGTTGTTGTCTGTTTCCTCTTGTAGCAAACTTCAACAGCCATCGAAATCTTCAAGGTCCTTTAACGAGATGTTTGCAGCCTCTCCATCAGCTCAGAGCCCACCTAATAGCCCAGATTGGGCATTCAGCCAGGTATATTACAAAACTGACATTTTCTGTGAAGCTGTGAGCATTCCTCTTTTCCACAGACAGTAGCATTCACCTTCAGAAACCTTGTTGGCAAGGTTGCCTTGCCCACTCCTTGATCCCCAAAAAGAGAGTAAAGCTGCAAAAGGTTCAGAGAAGGTAATAAGGATATCAGATACACAGAATGGCTACTCCCCAGTGAAAAATGATGGGGCTTTCAGCCAGAACACCCGTAACTGTGAGTGGAGGAGGAGGAATATGGTAGAAAGGCTCAAAATCATGAGTCATGTAGACACTGGATAGGCATTAACTACTTCCTGGCACTGTAAGTACAAATGGGAGTGATGGGCAAATGAAGCTGGTAGGAGTTAGATTCAAAACAAACCTTCAAAAGAACATTGCGGTTCTTCATTCAGCAGTTGGTTGGTGCCCAGAGAAGTTGCTTAATTGTATTGTGGATGAAAGAGGTTCGTTTGTGCTGAAGTGGGTATTGAACAAGTATTTGGAAGAGTGATCCATAGAGAGTTACTTAATAGAAAAATCATTACAGACTTAGAAAAGTCTTTAATCTGAAAATGTTTGACATCTGGGAGAGTAATAGGAGAAAATATCATCTCTGCTTGCTCAGTCCTTCCTTTCCTGTATGTGTTGGCTGCTTGATGTTTTCACAGCCTACACTCTGGGTCCAGTACACTCCTAGTCTAAACCAGCACAGCCATTCTTATGGCTGACACTAAAATTACAGTTGCTTGCTATTTTCTGAATAAAGATGAAAGACCTTCAGGGTTTTTTCCTGATTTTCTTATGATTTTCCTTCAAAATTACAGCTTTTTGAAATGTAGAAAAGGTTCTGCCATATGCATTTGAATGTTAATGAATGCATTTTTAATCACATTAGGGGTTTGTTTTGTCTAAATGAAGTTGCTTATCTGTCATAGGAGCCAGTTTCAGGGACAGCCAGGATTTTAGCTGTAGGCTTCTTGGATTACAGATAAGAGGATATAAGTGCACTTTTTTCCATTGGTGTCTGGATCACATGTTCTGTTTCGGTTACTTTCCTTGATTAGATAGCCTGTAGCTTTTCCACTCTCAGGAGAAAATGTGGTTTTGTCAGTGCATATAAATACATCAAGTATTCTGAGTGCGCATAAACTTTTGGAAATGCTAGCGTATAAAATATTTTTAAAAGCTTCATAAATGCTTAGAAGCCCATGAAATTCAGTATTTAAGGTGTTATACAGTTATATCTGGGCTGAACCAGCCTGATCACCAAAAAGTGTTTTTTTCTAAATGCATGAAATGTGTAATTTTATGTGCTCTGATGAATTTCCACAGAGATCTGTTTCATTTGTTTCAATACCTGCTTATAGGTTTTGGTCCGTCCTTTTGTAGAAGTTTCTTTTCAGCGAACAGTCTGTCGGACAACAACAGCAGAAGGTCCAAGCCCCAGCTGGAATGAGGAACTTGAGCTTCCATTTAGGTATGGCAAAATGGAACCACATTTTTCTGCTTAATAATAATTTAATTTGAGCATGCAAATTTACCCACATTTTCCTGTACTGTTCAAATCACTTTTTTGATTTATTTAACCCCTTCAGAGCTCCTAATGGTGACTACAGCACCCACAGTTTGCAGTCAGTAAAAGATGAAGTCTTCATTAATGTTTTTGATGAAGTACTTCATGATGCTGTAGAGGTGAGTTCGTAATTGAAGGACAGTGTACATTACAGAGTATTGTGAGCTTTTTGAAGCTGACAGAACAAGACTTTTCCATGTAATAACTTTCCCCCTCCTCTGCCTCTCTTTTCTCTATTTTATCATTCCTTATGATTTTATATCTAGTCAGTACTGCAGGGTTGTCAGAGGGAGAAAGCTTTACAGTGTTAACCTTTGTACAAATGCAGCTTGTACCACATAAAATGCTGCTAGAGATGAACACATGTATGTAATATACTTAACTGATATTTAATGAAATTGGAGATCCTAAAATTGAGAGGTATCATGAATTGTAATCTAAATTCTGTTCTTAACCTTAATCAGAATTTTTTACTTCATTCCAGATGAGTGAACCAGTTCTTGTATATTTTACTAACTATCTTGTTACTCTTTGTCTCATCTTGTTTCACAAGCTCTTTGGTGAAATAAAAAAATCCCCAAACCATATATTGATTGTATGTGTTAATTTTTTTGAATGAGACAAAAATTGCAAGTACTAGTCACAAGAAATTTTTGTAAGCTCTCAGTGCTGGCATAACTCCTTCCCCTGTTGAATCTAGTGAAAGCTTTCCTAGTCAATTCAGCATACACAGAAATAGCAGCACTCAAAATTCTTGAAAACATAAACCAAAAATAAATAATGCACCCACTTCACTGAGAACAGAATTCTGTCCTCAAAACTGAAATGATGCTTGATGAAGTGGAAGGAAGAAAGCTACACTCTTGAAACTTGGGTGTCATTCTAGAGATTTTTTTTTAAATAACTTCTAGGCTGATCATACAAGATTTGGAAATCTCTGATAGGCAGTACACATGATAACAGTTTTTCCATTTCACAGGCTTTAGTTAGATTTTTGTACAATTTTAACTTCAAAAAGTTTTTCTAAATACTAAAAAAATATTTCATTAGAAGACCAGAGCTTCATTTACTTTGTCTGAGAAGACTCTTGTGGGCTCCTTGTCAGAGTTTTAAGTTCCCCATCGCAGGTTATACAGGACTTGAGCTCTAAAGTGCAAGCACATTGTGTCATGGACTGTGATGTTCATATGTTTTCAGCATCTGGTGTGCCTGAAAGGTGTGCACAATAATACTGCTGCACTAGTAATGGAAATGATACTTACAGAAAATTTTGAATACAGAATTTTTATTAATGCCTTGATTAAATTGTTGATTGAATTAAAGGAAATGAAGCTGTCTTACAAAGTGTTATGTTGGGCAACTTTTTAATAGGATGATCGTGAAAGAGGAAGTGAAATCCACACTCGTATTGAGAGACACTGGCTGGGATGTGTTAAGATTCCATTTACTACCATATATTTTCAAGCAAGGGTAAGTGATTTTACTTGAAGTAAAATACAGAACTGAGAATGGAAAAGGGCTGGAAATGGAATGCAGATTTAATTATGTTCTTTGTAATTGGTAGTTTATTTTTATGGAATTGTTTGAAGATGTCTTTGAAACCACTGGGATTTTTTGGACAGATTTGGCGAGTATTTGCCAGTAAGTTCAAGGTTTTGAAGAGAGAAGAGAGAAACTGTGACAGTGCAGCCTGGCTTCTTTCAGTAGCAAGGTTAAAAATGCAGATTTGTAAGGTGGTTTTCTCAGTGGCTTTTGAGGGCTCTGGTATTGCACAGCCTTGATAGATGAACTAGGAGTAGAATCACCTAGGTAGGTGAGGAAATTTGACCAAACTTACTTTTTCACACTTTTCATGAATCACCAGATTTTCACCTTTGCCTCTCCCAATCCCTTCTTTCTTCCATTTTTAGAACTTTTAAAGGGAAGCTTTCTTCAAGAAATACCAACAGTTAGTCATGGGAGTAATAGTAAAACATGCACTTCTTCACAGAGGAAAGACTTTTTTTGTCCAGCCACTCATCCTGGACTTAGTATACGGAAACTAATTCTTTCCATTCATAGTCCTATCCTATTGTAATAACGCTGTAGGGCTTCCTCTGCATGGCAAGTGCTTTTATGTGTAGATCAAATCATCCTTATCACAACAGTCAAAATCTTCATGAAGTAAGAAACTGAGACATCAGTTGCATTCCTAACAACACAATCATTTGCTCTTCTCTGGCTGTATGGGGCACTTCTCAGAATCTTAAGGACTTCAAAGCAAACTGTGAGCCTCCCGGATTCTTTGGGTGGAGAGTAAATCTATAGGAGTATCATTTGATTTAAGTTCAGTGCTTGGTGATCAAAGTGGTTTTCTTGGGCTGTCTGCAACGCATAACAGAACGTAATTGTCGTGGCATTCAGGAAAGCATGGGATTCTTTTCATTGCTGAGGAATTTTGGACAGTGTATGTCTAACCATGCTCCTCTTGTTTCTGCTAGATCATTAATAATACGCTCTCTTCAGTTTGGGAGGTTAATCACTTAATTTGTCTGTTTGAGAGTTGTGGTTCCCTGTATAATGAAGCTTTCACTGATTTTAAAGCAGGTGTAAGTAGTAAGGTCTGACCTTCTTTTCATGAGTCTTTGGCCATCCTGTTCAGACAGTGTCACATAATGTGACCACCATTGCTATAGGCCAACAAACAAGAAACAACAAGATCCAGTGCTCATTTTTAGGGAACTGTTCCATGTTGAATGAATGAAATTCACCTGAGAAGTGTGTCTGCTTGTCGGATTCTTCTGTTCTTTGCTTCTGTTAGTTCTTTTACTCAGAGCCCAGATAGAGATGCAGGAGACACTGTTTCTTCTCTAGATTTGGGTGTTTATTATTTCTTATCTAAGTTACAACTACACAGAATGTGCTTCTAAGTTAGCAAAGTGAAAAATGGCCACAGAGTTTATCTTCAAAGGCCTTTTGAAGGTGAAGTTATCCAATAATACAGTACCAAGAGATTTATTTTTACTTATAACCCAATAATCTGTTAACCTGACTTCTTCATTGCGGAAATTTCTGTCCAGTCACTAACTTGTTCAAACTTATGAAGAAGGAAGAAAGAAGAAGTGCTAGCCACCACCCTAAATCCTCGATCTTGTTACCTGTATGTATATATTACTATAGCCCAAAAATCTATAATTCCATATCTTCACCCAGAGATGTAACACACTTCTGTTAATTACACGCTAACAATTTCAGTGTTGTTACATAGATTTGGAAGCCTTTTCCAGGGCCTCAGGTCAAATGCCATGTATTTTTGGGGATCTGTGCTTGTTAACTCTGAGAGATTAAAACTCTCAAAATCCAGGGTTCCAACATTTGCTCACAGTCCTGAGAGACTTAATGGGCAGACTTGACATTTTAACAGACTGCTTTCCAATACGTAGTGAAGGACACAGCTACCATCCACAATCCTTCTTTGAGGATTTCCCATACTGATGTCAGCCTCTGTTCTTCATAGTTCTTCGTCTTTCTCTTGTAGAACAAGAGTAGCTCCAGAATTCCTGTCAGATACACTTCTGACTCCTTTGAGGAGGTGTTGGAGTTTGAGATTCCCTAAGCATAGTGTAAGTGCTTTTATAGATCTTTCCAGCAGTAGAGGTCCTTTGCATTTGAACAGGATTTCATACGGAATTTGAAAAGGCCTGCACAGTGGTTATATCAAGGTGCATCTAGCAATTAAATTTCAGTAGCAAATGAAGCATCTCATCATCCTGTTCTAATACACTGCAGCAGAAATTTTGAGTGATATATTTAGTTTTCTCCTCATCAGAACTTAATTTTGTTCTTAAATGTTTGATGAGCCATGCCAGTGAGTCATCTGTTCATTTTCCACATCCACTGAAGATACCCTTTCTGGTGGCAGTTACCTTAACTGTGTCTGAATCAGGAACTTAATTTTTTTGCTTTTCTCCTAAAACTGGGTACTTCCACTGTTGAAACCTGCCCAAGGAAGTGTGGGGCCTGCCATCTCTTGTTTCACCCAGCCCTTCAGAAAGACCTTATTCTCTGTTTGTGGTGGCAGGGGGAGCTGCAAAGGGCTGGTGAGTCTGTCAGAGCACTTCTGTGGGGAAGCTGGATAAATGAGCCCAATTCCATTTCCACCCAAGATGCATCAGCACGTTCTGCATGAAATGGTGTTCCATCTCTGAGATGCTAGAGCATCATTCCCACATCACTCATAGGCAAAGGCCCCTTGGTCTGCTGCTGCCTTGAGGAGCATAGTCCTGCAACCTGTATTTTGTGATTTTTTTCATTTTTCCAGGTAAATAGAGCCATATAGAGTTTGCTGTTTGAAAGAAATATAGTGAAAAGCTAGCACTCTTTCTTCCTCTGTGAACTAGTATGTGCAATTTCCATAGTGTGTATGATTTCCATTTTACTAAATACTAGTTTTCATACTATGCAAGAGAGGCTGAAATCAAGTTGTGATTAATATATTTAACAATGTGATATCTCGTGTTTTCCCCACAGTTAATCAACATAAATATCATATTCTCTCATTTTATTATTTCATAACTTAAAATAACAATCAAAAGAAGAAAATATGTGGACACAAGTAGCAAATTTATGTGAGAGGGAACTTTTGCTTTTTAGCTTTTAATGAGGAGTATTTCTCTGTATCTTTGGTAGATTGATGGTACATTTAAGGTCAATATTCCTCCAGTCCTCCTTGGCTACAGCAAAGAAAAGAACCTGGGAATGGAGAGAGGTTATGATTCTGTGCGAAATCTGAGTGAGGGCTCGTATATAACACTGTTTATTACCATTGAACCACAGCTCATCCCCGGAGAGTCTGTCAGAGAGAAGGTAACTAATCAGTAATTCATCATGCTCTTGCTCATTGTTTCCAGTGGTGCAGTTCTTGAGATGCATATTAATGGGTCTCCTTAGTGTACCAAAGGACATGAATGCAAGTACAGGACATTCATACAAATTCAGAGTGGTTTATTTCAAGTTTTTTATCTCAGTTCAATTTAATTAGATGCACTATTGAGATGTGCATTTAATGCATGAGAAATAACTTTTCTCAGTTATCTAATTTCAGTCCTAAAAGAAAGCAAATTTGCATTCATATCTGTGAGCATGTAGTTTTTCCATGTACTTTTGTAAACAATAAAGCATTTATGTGAGTATTTGTGAACAGTGGATGAAAAGGAGGTGGCAGGTGCAAACAGTATTTTCTTGCTTCTGTGTTCATACTGTTCAAATGAGCATTTATTATATCTGGCTTCATGCATGTCTCCAGATCTTGAAGATAATAATTTTTAAACAGCAGCTGCTGTTTTTTTCAGTTTCATTAGTAAACTAGAAGTGCATTAGACTAACAGCAATAGTTGTAACAATTCTTTGCTGCAACTCTCCAGATGCAACACATACACTTACTATAGAAAGAGTTTGGTGAAAAATGAAAAAACTCTAAATAATTTGCCATCCTTTCTTCCTATTCCTGACCTGCAGTAAAATTTGAAATGCTTGTGTAGTGTTTTAGGATGCCTAGCATAATTTTACGTTAATTTTATGATACCTTTTTTGTTTCTTTACTTATTTTTCCTCTCTTTCCTGCTGTCCTTCCTGAACTCTATATAGATGAATGAAATGCTTAAGAAGGTACAATATTAATATATCAGTTGAGATATTCCTGTTGTTCCCAGTTTAAGATTTAGCTTGGGTTTGTGCCATTCAGCAGCCTTTTTGCAGTTCGTGTTACTTGACCATGACATCGTAATTGTTTATTTGCCAGTAATATTTGCAGTAAATTGCTACATTTAAATTTACAATGTGCCAAAGTCTGTAGTTTTCTGCTGTTAATTATGATTGAGAAGAATCGGCACTCTGTGCTTCTTCTGCTAACTTGGACGTCTAGCTGCAGGGCAGTGCCCAGGTGTTCTACCTCAGGTTACTTTGAGAAGAAGAGTAACAAATGACAAAAGTGGCTTATTTAAAAAAAAAAAAATATTATGAAGGATGAACTTTAATTCTCAGCACCACTAGAAGTATGCAAGGAATTCTAAGTAGATAATTTTGACCAATCCTAATACCTTTAAAAGATTACATCTCAGGTAACATGAGAAAATAATTGTGATTGTTATATAATTAATATGTGCTTTTGAGTCCTACATTTGCTTCTGAAAAATCTCATTTAAAAATGCAGAAATTTTAGACACTTCTTAATTATAAGGATTCATCTAAAAATCACTTGAACCCTCTCTGCAGATATTTTGGCATTGAACAGTTGTTGCAGTATTTATATAAAAATCACTGGGATCTTATGCATAATGTCAGATTTTAATGGAGAGTTATGGGAATAGCACGTTGGATTAGTACCTAACCATAAGTATTTACTTTTGACTTAATATGTGGTGTTACATCCTTATCCCCACAGTGTTACTTGGCCATAACTTTCACTACATTTTTCAATGCTTTAATAAAGCCAGCTTATACGTATAGATCGTTATGGGCATTCATAAGGAAATGCAAAGTACCTCATTTTCCATTGCCTTGACCTTTCTTATGTCTGTAAGCAAAACTTTATACTACAAGGCAAGTTAAAAATGCTATTAGGAAAGAATTTAACACTCTTTTTATTGTCCTCTAAATGGTGAAATATGGCCAAATATAGTAAAGACTTAAGTCCAAACTATAAATAAAACTGCTTTTGTATAAATTCCACTGTCTTTTGAAGTTTGATACCCAAGAAGATGAGAAACTGCTCCAGGCAGCAGAAAAATATGAAGCTGAATGTACATCAAAGTTTCCAAGCCGTCAGTGCCTAACGACTGTAATTGACCTTGATGGGAAAACAGTTTTTATTACCAGATATATCAAACCTCTGAATCCACCACAGGAGCTTCTTGATGCTGTCCCAAATAGATCTCAAACAGCAGCCGTAAGTACTTAGGAAAGATTGTAAAGTCTCTGGGATACAGATTTCAAGATGTTTGTTTGTTTGGCTGTGCATGTGCACATAAGCAAATCCCAGCTTTGTGTCTGTCCTATACAGCTACACCTTTTGCAAAGGAAAAACTACAAAAAGATACAAAATAAAGTCGTAGTGACTATGTATAATACACAGTAATGATGTACTTGATCCAACTATAATGATACTATAAAATATTATTTGTCTTCTCAGGGGAAAAAAGTAATATATTAATGAGTATTGTCCTTTAAAAGACAAAGAATTAGGCCAAACTTCAATGGCACTTAATCATATCAGTCTTTGATACAAGTTCTAAAATGAGCTAACTGCTACTGCAATGAAGTTATTCAGTGTTTTGTCATTGAGTGGAAACAGCAATATTCTTTACATCTAGTATAATAACAGCAGAGCACTGTGAATTAAAATTCTTCTTTTGTTTTCTTGCAGGAACTGGTGGCTCGATATGTTGCTTTGATTCCTTTTTTGCCAGATAGTGTGTCATTTGCTGGAATTTGTGATTTATGGAGTACATCAGATGTAAGCAACGCATTAAACATAAGTTCTTTATCCTCTTGACTGTGATGTAACATCCTAGTGGCCACTGTTTTAGGGGGGAGGTTTTAGTAGATTAGCTCTTGAGGTCCCTTCAGACTCAAATTATTCTGTGATTCTGTTATTGTGAGGACTGTTTTTCTTTGAGCCATTTATTTCAAAGAATAAGGACCAAAACTTGAAAAAAGTTGCTCATTCTGATCTGAGCCAAAAATTTTATCTTTGATTGAAAGTAGCTAAGAATACCTTAGGGATTTAAGGAATCTCTGTTTTTTTCTGTTGTAAACCAGTCCATAATGTCATAGTCATATACTAGTGAAGGGATACTGGCTGATGGAGACTTTACAACTAGACTTAAAACAGATCACTGTCATTCCAAGAACTACAGAAGACATTGCATGTAGTGTCAGCAATAATGGGATATTTAGCGTTCTCTGTCACATAAATCCTGTCATTTAGAGAATAACAGCAAACATTGTTGATCATAGATGAGGTTTTTATCATCTGAGAACTTTCCTGAAAATTTGTCCTTCTAAAATAGACACAAACCCTGGTTCTTGTGATAAAATCTCAGATCTCATGGATTGTCACACCATTCACTCTTCATCCTGTGTGTTGAAGCAGTTACCAATAAACAGTAAAAATCAGCTGCAAAGATCTGAGAGGACTCCTTGCTTCAGATGTATTAAGAAACATTATCAAATGTTGTAAGTTGATAACTACCTAGAAAGACCTTTTTTTTTTTTTTAATACCTCAATTAGCAATTTCTTTATCTTCTGGCGGGAGATGAGGAAGAACACGCTGTGCTCTTGTGTAATTATTTTCTTGGTATGGGGAAAAAAGCCTGGCTTATCATTGGAAATGCTATTCCTGAGGTAAGAGGATTCTTTCATTTGGCCTAAGTATTAACTTTTATTCTGTGAAGTCTTTGGCCCCCAACAATGGATAGTTGTTTATTGCTGGGATGTTTTTCCAGGATATTATCTAAACACTGGTGCTGGGAACTGATTCTTTTTAGAGAAACAAATAAAAAATTGAAAGTGTATCTTAGTGTATGTCTGGGTTTTTTTCCTGGACCTCTGTTTCCATGCTTAAACTGGTAGTAGTTGTCATCGTAATAGAGTACCAAGCATCTGTAACCCTTGATTTGATTTTAGCTTGTATTAATGGTACATCCAGGACAAACTGATGGAAGCAGTCCCTTCACAGCGTCTCAGTCATGGATACACAGACTGTGACAGAGTTTGTGTGGGATTTGGTACAGGTTCAGAGGTGATAGGAGAGGGCTAGGGACATGCCAGGGGTTGTTAATAGTCACACACATCTGCTGATTCTCTCTCTGGCCGATGGCAGAGCTGCAGCAATAGCAAAGATAGATTGGTTCAGGCTGGACAAGTCCCTCTCCCTCTGCCCACTGTAGTGCAGGCAGGTGAGGCATCTGCTCTGCCTTGGGCTGCTGGGAGCCACTGTGGCAGCAGTTGGGCTCAGACTGGCCCAGAACTGAAACAATGAGGTTGTTTTGCCCCTTGAGAGATGCCTTTGTTCTCAGGGAAGCACTCAGATTTCCGAGTAATCAATACCACTCTTTTTAAAAAGGTGGTAACTGTTTATAAAGCAAATTTCTATGTACATGTGAAAGGTTTGCTGCAGAGAATTTTGGTAAAAATTTCTGTCCAAGCTAGTTTATTAAGCACATTCTGAGACACTGCAGTGACAGGAACAGGTACTCAGATACATTCCTCCCCCTCAAAATCTGATGGTGATGCTAGCCATTAATAAAGCATTTTGTAAGGAGGGTATTTCAAGATACTTGGACAATATAGGAGATGACAAGAATATAAAAGAGCAGTTTAGGGATTCCTGATAGAGAATATAAAGAGAGCTTGGAAGTTCCTTACGTGCCTGTGAGGGAGGCTGATGACTGAGGCACAGAGTGCACTGCCCAGGTGGAAGTCCTTTAGCTCAGAGATTGCCCATGGATGAGAGCTGTGGCAGTAGCCAAGTAGGACATGTTGGTACTGAAGCAGCATCTGGTAAATATTCCTGTATGTGGAATTTTACATCTGTTTGTAGCTGAAACAAGACAACTTTCAGAATTTGTATGTTAAGAATGGCTCGGAGCTATGTATGTCTGACATTTCTCTGCCACAATATTATGTAAGTGTTGAACTGTAATGAACCTGCAAATTCTTCCAAGCAGTTTGCCCTAAAAAGCACTATCAATCTCAATAGTAAAAATTTAGTATTCCAAAGAATACCAAGCATATTGTCCCTGTAGCCAGTTTTCAAACATCTTTCTCGTACTTTTTTTTTTCCTTTCTAGGGACCAACTGCATATGTATTAACTTTGGAACAAAGTCAGTATGTAATTTGGAATCCCAGTACTGGATGTTTTTATGGGCAGTATGATACTTTCTGCCCCTTACAAAATGTGTATTGTCTGATCAGCTGTGATAATGTAAGTGTGCCCAGTCTTGTCACATTTCTATACATGTAAGGGTCAATAACTTGATTTTTTTTTAAACCTTTGGCATCATTTGTTCATCATTGTAGCTATATTTAGGCTATCATTTATTAGCAATATTATTCAATCTTAAGTAGGCTTTCCAGCTACTTTAGGTACTTAAAATAGGAAAGATTTTTTAATCAGCTCTTAGGTGAATCGCTTCCCAGAGTGGATGGCCTAAGATTACAGCTGCTTAGGTAAGGAGTAGTCATTCCTCAAAGATAATAGTTTGCAGGTGAAATGTTACTGAAAAATGAGAAACAAATATAAAGGAGTCACTTGAGTTGCCCCTATGACACTGGGCACAGCCTGAATGGATCAATGTGCACAACACAGAGCTGGCACCTCAGGGCACAAAAACATTTTCTGCCTGGCATTAAGTTCTCCTATTTATTTGCAAATACACAGGTAATACTAGTGCATGTTCATAATATATTATTCATTGTGTGGCTGTAAACTCTCTGAGATAGTGGGGGGAGAGAGGAGAGATCGTAAGAGCTGTGCTGCTCTGGGCAGGTGAAGGAGAGGCCACAGGCTGGGAGCTGAGCCTGTGCTGGGCGGGTCAGAAACCCTGGGAACTGTCCAGCAGCATTCCCTGACTTGGTTGGAAGCCGGACTTCACAAGTTTTGGGGACACAAACAGGGACATGATAATGAGGTAGAAAGATGTGTGAAAGTCTGAAAATGAGGAAACAGAGGGCAAACTTAAAAGAACCCTAGGGTTTATTTGAATGGAAACTGGAAGTTGAGTTTAAAAGTTTGTTCCTCAGTTTTTTGGAATGCCATCCATGATGAGTTTTGTTTTGTTATTTCATCTTCTAATCTAAATACAGATCATGACTTTAGATGAGAATTCAATATTCTAAAGCACATTAATTTTAAAAGTACTCAGTTCTCTCACTAAAAGCATTTTGGGGAGTGGTAGAGTTGTTTGGTTTGGGGTTTTTTTAAGCAGTACTAAACCTACAGTTAAGAAAACTGTAACTCAATTGTTAATTGCTGGAAGAAACAACTAAGGACTTGAGCACTGATTTGAACTTCAGAGCAAAACATCATCTTTCAAGGCAACTAATTCCCATCTCAAATGAGACTGAGCAGGTGTGCTGCACCACAGCCACATCACCTCACATCCAACTGGGGCAGAACCAACTGTCCTGGAAGGATCTACACAGAACCTCAATTACAAAGGATCACACACATTGATTAGCACATTTACACAGTAATTCCTGGTACATTTTGCAGCCTTAGCAATAGTTATTTAAAGGTTGTTTGAACAAGAATCCTACATGCATCAGTGCCTGCATGCTCCAAACTAGGCACAGAGGCCAAAACGAATGTCTGTAAAGAAGGGGAGTGCAAGACATGGGTGTGTGCTTGCTGACAAAATGTACACAGGAGCTGTGTTCTGTGTGTCTGCAATCTCTGCTTGTATTCTGCAAGATACACTTAAAAGAGCAGTGGTGCCGGGGTGCAGCAGCTACCAGGCATCACAGCCACAGCTGCACTGGGGTGGGCTCTTGGAAGAATTTAATCAGAATTCAGAAAAGGCTCGTGCAGCAGTCCAGAGGGGTGGAAATGCAGCTCAGAACAGCAAAAAAAATTGCTACAGGAGGTTAACATGATACAGTATTTTATTGCTATATAAGTGGAATGTGTTCCATAGGTGTGATTATATGCTGAAAGCGAAACCAAATTTGCTTTCCCATAGATTTGGTTTAATATGCAAGAATATGATTCCCCAGGAAGGATAAATTTTGATATCAGCAAACCAAAAAATTGGAAGCCTTTCTTTTCAAGAAGTTTGCCATTCCCTGGTCTCCGCAGCATTCAGGTATTGATGGATCTATTGCCAACTCAATTTGAGGGGTTGAGACATGACAGACTTGGTAGAAAGAAGCAGATACTAAGTTCCTTGGACTTCTTTGGTTAAGTGTATTTATGTATTAGCATTGGTTTTTAAAAAAGATTCCTCACTCCTTTAAAAAAATGAAAGCAGGAATACTGCAAAACGTTGATTTTATATAGAATTGATGCTTTTGCCCTCTGTCTGTATAAGATCTCAGGACAACGGTGAAGTAAATGGGACAAATCTTTAACACAAATATATCTAAAGTAGTAGCTTGGTATTATAAAGAAAATGTCAACTCTTGTCTCATGGCTAAGAAGGCATTTTTTCAAGCTGTATGAACATCCTTAGTAAAAAGCCATAAATTTCTGTACAGTTATGAAAGGTGTAAGCAGTTGAAATTTACTGGGGGGAAAAACCTCCCAGCATTACACACAAATATCTAGTTAAACTTTTATCATGTCTCTATTAAAAAATAGATTATTTTAGCATAATTGTAAACTCCTGTGAGCATCATCAAGGCAGAAACTCCTTAAGTTACATTGTTATATGTCTAGTAGCCATTGCATGTTTTAATATTTGTTTTATTTATTGCTAGCCTGAAGAATTAACTTATGAGCATTCAGATAAGGCTGCTGCACTGGAACTACAGAGCAGGTACTTCTACCTCCAAAATAAGTGCCATCAGTGCTGGTATCAGAGCGTTCCTAGGTATTCATGCCTAGACCTAAAAATCTGTTTTGAATGCCAGGAAAACGGCCTAAAAAATCAGAAGCTATTGTTTCAGGGCTTTTTAAAATTGTCTTTCTTCAATATTTGAAGATTGCCAGATAGAAAGAACTAATCAGTCATTGCTCTACCATTTCCCAAAAAGCAAAATGGTACGGGGGGGATGAGAGGAGAGGGTGTAAACTAAAAAGGGGTTGTAAGCCCATGGCTTTCCATGCAGGCACTGACAATGCAGACATTACTACACAGCTGTGTTGGCTTCTCTGCACTTTTAGTGAGCAGTAAGTTTAACTGAAGTCATTTGTGGTTCTCAGAATCTATACTGTCTGACAAAGGAGATTAGTTCAGATGTCCAATACTAGAATTGTATTAACCAGTCTTCTCTTATTACAGGATTGAAAAAATATTAAAAGATAAGATTATGGAATGGAGACCAACGCGCCCAACACGTTGGAACAGATACTGCACTTCTACCCTCCGTAACTTTTTGCCACTGCTGGAACAAAACCAAGGGAAAGATGTAGAAGATGACCATCAGGCAGAGCTGCAAAAACAGCTGGGAGATTACAGGGTACACTTGTGAACAAAAATGGCTTGTGCATAGAAGAGAAGTTAAATCCCTATTTAGTATCGCCACTCTATGGCATAGAAGAGTGTCCTGGGCTAGTCATTTATTCTACTACCAAAAATTGCAAAAGAACTTGTACCAAAGATAAACCATTGTAATATTTATAGAGTGAAGGAGTGATGATCTGGTTTGTTTCATTTGTAATGTTGAAGATAAAAAGTTTCTGCTGAACATAAGAATGTAAAGTTAATTGGGTGCATTGTTATTTTATTGCTGCACAACAGCCACTACTGCCAGGACATAAACAGGTGCAGTCTCCCAGCAGCAGCTGCTATGGGGCTGATTGGTGCAGCAGCTCTCAGGGTCAGTACGAACCTGGTACTGGTGCTGAGTAATGCTACACAGTCTACTTGCTGGAGCCCACACAACATGCTTTTCTTCAGTCTTCTAGTCTTTGCTTCACTCTCTAAGGACAGAAGAGAATTGTCTGTTGTGTTCACTGCAGCCACTGGTGTACCCAGTGCATTCTTCTTCCAGGCTGTTGGAAGGGCCTTCTGCTTCCCTCATGGAACACCTGTGACAGTACTGGCAACTCTGGCCAGCTCCAAAATGAGTTGTGGTTTCAGTTCCTGTTGGGCAGGAGACATTTGTTCAAATCCCCAGCCAGGAGAACACAGTGATTTAAAACCACTACAAGGCAAAAAAACCACGAAATTCTGCCTATGTGTTCATTAATAACTTTATTCTAGCGGATTCTAAAGAACTTCACTTTGAACTTAAACCAAATTAAAGAGGAAAAATGTCAGAAGCTTGCCTGGAGTGTGTGAAAGAGGGAGGTGTTATCAATATACAAACATAGGTTCTTCTATTGCATCTCCTCAGGCTGGCAATAGAGAAGAAAATCTGTTTTACTCAGCATATAAATTTTTTTAAACTATTTATTCAGGTTCCTTCACCTTTTCTTCTTACATGTTTTTTCCTCTTGCTTTTTCCTAGGTCTCTGGATTTCCTATTCATATGCCATATTCTGAAGTGAGACCTTTAATAGAAGCTGTACACAGCACAGGAGTTCACACCATTGACGTTTCCAATGTTGAATTCGCTCTAGCTGTGTATATTCATGCTTATCCCCAAAATGTTCTCTCTATATGGATTTATGTTGCTTCACTTGTGCGAAATAGGTAGTATAGACCAGTCAGAATACTGCAAGAATTTTGCTTATATAGGTGTAAATATAAGATTTCTCTCACTGCTGAACTATGTAAAAATCAAATGAGAACATGATTTTTAGTATCTTTATTTGCCCTAAAGCCACTGAAGATACTAATTACTGCTGAGGAAGAGACAGACAGTGTAAATTTCCAGTACTAATATGTGATTTTTTAATATAGTCTTTTATAGCGCCCTATGGGACCTCACTCTAAAAGCATTACTACATGCCCACATGTAAGTGACAATGCAGAGTAAAATGTTTCCTTGGTATCCCTTGAAGAGTGTTTTTAGGTAGTCAGTTTATCTACAGCCCTTCTTCCTCCTCAAACACACTTGTAAATAAAAAATTTTCCTGTACCTCAGTTCCTGAATTTTTAGCTATAAATAAATTTCATATACCAAAGAGCCATCAGTGAAGGCCATACTTCAATTTTTAAGAGGCTGCTTCATATCCTACTCTATATCTGTATAATGCCAGCACCATTTAGAGGTGTAAGACATTTTCTTAAGAATTTAAAGATGAAGGATTTAATAAATATTTATACCAAACATTAAGTGGAAGCTCATTCCTTTTATACAACAATTCGATTAAATTACTTAGGAGTAGGAAATGCTTGTCTGCAAGTTAGCAAACTTGCAAGTAGAAGATTATCAAAAGAATAGTTTACTAAAAATCAAATTCACTTACTAGTATGTAAGTGGTTGTGCTGTTAATATTGATATAAATACATATCCTTTTCCTGCTGTTAATCTTGCTAATCAAACTCTTCCAGGTAAAAATGACAGCGGGTTGAGCTTAGGAAGAGCATGCAGGAGGACCCTGCACTTGCCTTTGTTGAATTTCAGATGGTTCCTTTCTGCCCATCTCTCCAACCTGCCCAGGTCCTTCTGAAGGGCTGCACAGCACTCGGGGGGATCAGCCCAAAACTCCTCCCAGCTTTGTGTTGTCAGTGAACTTGCTGAGGAGTCACTAATGAATAAGTTAAATAGTGAGCCCAGTATTGAACCCTGGGGGACACCACTAATGACAGGCAACACCCTAGGATCTGCTGTTCAGCCAGTTCTCAATTCACCTCACTGTCCCCTCGTCCAACCCACACTTCCCAAGTTTGCTCATAAGGACGGTGTGAGAGACAGTGTTGAAAGCCTTGCTGAAGCCAGGGTTGACAATATCCACTGCTCTGCCCTCATCTGGCCAGGTAGTTGATCCATCATAGAGGGAAATAGGGTTGGTCAGACAGTGAATCCATGCTGACTATTCCTGATCCCTTTGTCATCCATGTGAATAGAGATGGCCTCCAGAGTGCAATACTCCATTACCTTTCAGGGATAGACGTGATGCTGACTGGCCAGTCATTCCCTGAGTCCTCCTTTGAAGACCAGGGTGACATTTGCTTTCTTGCAGTCCTCAGCCACCTCTCCTATCTCCATGACCTTTCAAAGATGATCATGAGTGGCCTCGCTACAGTGTCAGCCAGCTCTCAGCACTCATGGACTCGTTGAGAGTCATGGGTTGCTGCCACGGGTTCCCTCCCTTCTACAGACCCCACTAGAAAGTACACTGTCATCACATGATGCTTTGCTGAACACTGATGCCACCTCCCAGGTTTAGTCCACAGTGTATCTGCAGCTCATTCCTTCTTCAGCTGTGTCTCTACCAGTCTGCACAGAATATACCACCCAGCAGCAAGCAGAAGCTCCTGTGGCTGCACCTTGCCAGCCTCAGAAAGGAGAGTTCTGGAACACAGACAGATACAAGCCCACTGCGTACATTGCTACTAACAGCCTCAGCCAGCCTCACACAAATGGCGATCAATCAACCTGCGGGCACAGGCAGCCTCCCTGAAGACACAGTTGCTGGATCAGTGGTGTCCTTCTGTAGGCTTCAAACTGAGCACGGAACATTCTGCTTCTGGCCCACCGTGAGTGTTCACCACCAGCTGACTCCACAGTAAGTCTGAACTCTGGTGTTTTTCTTACCTTACTCTTCAGTTTAGCGTGACCAAGGTGGTGCCAAAACTTGCAGTTTATTGTTATCTCCAGCTCTGCCTGCACACCAACTTTCAGACACCAAGAATCTTGAAAGCTACTATGTCACTGTAACTGCTGTTCTAAATAAATACTTCTCAAAAGAATTTATCCAATTAGGAAAACAGGTAAAAATTACTAGCTTGTATTGTCAGCCCTAAAAATTAGGCAGGATAGGAGAAAAAAACCCAACCTCTCTGCCTTTCACAAAAGCAGCCACCTTCCCCTCCTCTGCTGGAGGGAAAAAACAGCCTGCAACTGTGCCACTCATGAGCAGGTGGCCACTGAAGTTTACAACTTGCCCTGGGCTATGGTACTCATCCCTCACTCAGTGGGCTCTCCGCCATACCACCACACACACACACTCACACACTACTGATACACTACTCATCTCTTCCTAGCATGTTTCACTCATCAGAACAGATTCTCTGCTCCTTGCCAGTCTCTACTGTCCAGAGAGGAATCTTTTTAACTATGAAAGCAAGGGGGAAAATGTCTTGCTGTCTTTCAGAGAGTTCAGATTAATGAAACCTGACTTCCTTGGACGGTTTCAAAAATGCAACTTAGCACAGTCGTGGGAACCACAAAACCAAACCAAAACCCCCACGCATACTGGACAGTTCACAGCTCTGTAACCACAACAACACCCACCCACCTGGCCAACCTCTGCAGCCTTCTGGCATGGCACTTTATACCTTAAAAGCATAGATATTTAACTGCTGCATACACTTTTTTATTGGTGGGAATGTTTTATTTGAGTATGTCTTTCAAGCCCAAATACAAAACCAAATGCAAAAGGAAGGTGGCAATTTCCCTAATTTTGCAATATAAAGAACAACTTCAGGATGAGAGGAAAGGGGAAGAAACAAGGCTCCTAAAGATGTAAAATTGTTACCCAAATGCAAACAATACAATTCAAATTCTCTGCAGAGGTTTATATTGTACTTACGGATTCAAAATTAAAAAAAGAAAGTCACCTAACACAAAATAATTCAGTAAAGTATATTTAAGTGCCAAAACTGGAATAAAGTGGCATTAAAAAAATTTTGAAGGTTTTCCAATCTTCTCCAAATTATGTAAAATAAAACCCAACACCCTTCAAGCCAAATGAGGTTGTGAGATTGTTACAACACTGTACAGTACACTCATAATTAAGATTTTGAAGTTGTGGGCAGGGTCAGGCTAGTATAACAAGTCTCACTCCAAGGATTGTTAACACAAGATGCGAACTGTAAGTAAAGTGCATGAGAGGAAGCCTGCTCAGCTAAATGAAGTAGACTGAAAGATCAGAAGTCAGCGGTCATTCGCCAGAGCGGCAGCAGGCCCGAAAACCACACTGCAAATTCTGGCATCCACTGGCGGTTTCGGCATGAGGACCTGCACAAAAACAAAAGAAATGTGAAAAGAAGAAAAGGCCACTTACTTAGATTCATAATTCTCATAACCGTGATTCAAAAATTTTACAATGTACTACACTGCATTCAGCACCATGAAGTCCAAAATGCTGCCGATACTATCACGGTGTAAAACCCTCACTTGAAACAGGTATTTTTCAAGAGATTTTTGCTCCATAGCTTAGTCCCATGAAGATAACACATCCAAAATGACACAGAAGTACCATGAGCAGCACTAAATGAGCAGCTTTATGCTTGTCACAGTCAGCTTTCGGAACTGAGTGGTTTTGACAATGCATTTTCAATTCCCAGTTTTCAAATTCAGATGATGGCATCGTGGCATTACCAAAGAAACCTCCAAAACTATGTCTATGATAATAGAAACAGTTTTTTAGTCTGGAGGGTTTTTTTCTCCATGAACACTTCATGGTTGGCCAGACTCTCACATACTCTTGACTGGAAATTCAAAAACTAAAGAGAGAATCACCTTAGTATTGCTGCAGTCATCAGAAGCCATAAGGCTAAAAATGAGCCATTCAGAAAGAACAAACAAGTTGCAGGCACAGACAATACAAACTGACACTTAACCCACCTCCACTTACCTTCACTTACCCCTTTCATTTAAAATGTTAAAGTCACTATGAAGTAAGAAACTATTGTATTTATTCAAACAGGATTTTATTTCCTGCAGCCATATGCCTGCTTTGAGACCCATTTACACTCAGGCTGGCTGAACTCTAGCACCCAACAGAAACTGCAAGTGGGTTGCTGAGCCAACTCAAGCTGGTAAAGACCTAACCAGGACAACACAAATGTTCCCCGTTTGTATAAGAAACAAATTAACAAATTTCAGGTGTTTTTAATGTATTTAGAAATACCAACAAAATCTTGTCATGAACTAGAGCACCATGCCATGTCTGGCTTATTTTTCCCCCTTCAACAGTAAAGTCATAATTCACATCATTTCCAAGAAGCTGGTGTCTTAAAACCAGCTTCCTGCTTCATGCCACACACCAATAAGCAATACTCTATACTGTAATTAAGTTAAGATGCATGAGACTGAATAAAACAAACCTAAAACTATAATGAAGGACAACAGTTACAGTATAGTGAACTTTTCATCAATAAAACTCATTTTCTTTTTCAAATCCCTTTATTCACCTGAACTAAATTTTGATCCTCCACGTCACTTACGAGCTAGAGCTTGAAAGCTTCTTCGTAAGTCCTTTAGAAAGGAGACCCGGTGCTTCTGAACAGCTGGTTTAGCAGAGCATGTTCTGTGCAGCAGCATTTTCCAAGTCGTAGCTGACCTTCCCCAGCACTGCCACAGCTACGCAGCAACAGCAGCGATTCTGAAGCAACTGTCACATTTCTAGCAAAATGCTTGTTGACAAAACGTACAGAACCACAACATCCCGAGGAACTATGGAATACTCAGTATAATTCAATATTGTTTTCCATCCTTTTCTTGCTCATTTTAAAGATGTTATTCCTCATGCTCCTAACTGGAACATATAAACTTCTAGGTCTGACCAATGCTCCATCTAACACAACCTTCAGCACTGGCAACAGCAAGTGTTATCTAGGGACATGATACAAACCTATCATGCACACCTTTTGTTTTTCCAGCAACCTCAACTATTGCAGCAGGAACACTGAAGTCCATTTCCTTCAGTATTTGTTTATGGCTCAGTTGTGCATGTGGTTTTTTTAAACTCTTTCTAAACCTCCTTCCACAATTCCCCACAGGACCAAGTTCCAGAAGCTCACTACACTGCATCTGCTTTAAATTGCCTACCAGCTTCATCCAGTGCCCCTGAGCTCTAACACTGCAAAATTTGGAGAATTACCACTGCACATTCACCTCATCTACTGCTTTCCCAGTTCTGTAAACAGTCATGCCCCCCCTTTTCAGCCATCTCATTCCCAGACTGAAACACTCCAGCCTTTTGCGTTCAGTTCCCTAACTTTTTAGTAGGCCTCTTCTTTATCTTCTGTAACTCCATTACATACTCTCCTCAGGATGGGGAGACCAAACCCGCATGCAATGTTCCACATGGGAGTGCCCCAAGGCTTCCAGGACCATGCACAGCACCCTCTATCGTGCTCTCACCACCCTGATGATGGTAACATTGGTGGGTTTTTTGGCTGCTGCTGCAAATAGGAAAGATCTCAGAATTAGCACCAACAGCTCTCTGAAATCATTATCTCCACACTGCAACTGCCAGCTCTGAATTCGGTTTCATGCAATCACAGTTTGATCATTCCCAACCACCCAGACCTTTAACCACACATACAGCCATAGTGAAGCTTCTTAGCAGTCCTTCTGGAAATCATCAGCATCAGTATCATTACTTGAAGACCATACAGCAGCACTCAAAAACTTGGAAATTACTGTGCGCATTTCTTACACCACAACACAAGGGAAATGCTGAGTAAGACTGATCTCACCACAGAAGTCCTGGGAGGGGAACAGGGAGAAAGTTGTCACCCCTCAGGTTCCTCTCCTGAACAGTGACCATTAAGCCCTTCCCTTTCTTCCTATCCCTAAAAGATAGTTTTCAGTTTTTAAATTTAAACCACTCTTCCAGCAACTTAAGATCCCAAAAACTTGGATACTTCTAAGTAAATTGGATCATCTGAAAAGCTTATATGTTCATTTCCCAATTTATTAGCACTGACTTACAAATTACATTAAGCATATGACAAATTTCACCCTTCTTCCCACACTGCATTTCTTGCCCCATGTCTAATCCTCATACATCACTAACTTTCATTTATAGCCTGTGATAAAGAATTCTGATGAAATATTCAGGGTTCAACCACATCTTCTGAAATCTGCCCTCCCCTGTATTCTTTCTTAGCATATACGGGCAATTCCCATAATCTGGAGGATATTTTATGCTCTTATTATAACGAGGTAGTAAGTGTCATTAATGGTTGTTTTAACAGTAAGGCTGTCTGGTGATTTCCTCCATCACAGGTCAATTATCTCCTCTATAAAAGCCCTAGTGCTCCTTAGTTGGTTCTTTTTTACATTTGATACAGACAGAAAAATTCGAATGCTTTTGATAGCCACTGGGTTTGTTTCCCTGACTTTATTTACTATCACTGACCTTTGGCCACATCTCTTTGGCTTTGTAACCTCTGACCTCCCCCGTCTTTGCTACTGACCTCATTTGGACTAGACTTCGTTTTTGAATTCTCTCTGAGTTCTAATGGCCTCTTTAATCTTGCCAAAAAACCAGTCTTCTGTTTCCTTTGGAATCTGTATATGAGGTCTCCAATTCCTCTCACCTCTCATTAGGTTAAGCAATATGGTAACTGCATATATTCCTTTCATACTGTCCAGTGTGATGGTCATTTCAACCTAACAGTAGGGACGAATCACTTCCACAGAATCACAGAATGGTTTGGGTTGGAAGGGACCTTTAAAGGTCATCTCGTTCCAAACCCCTTGCAATAACCAGGGACATCTTCAGCTAGATCAGATTGCTCAGATCTGACCCAAATGTGTCCAGGGATAGGTCTTGCATCACATTTCTGGGCAACCTGTTCCACTATCTCCCATCTTCCTTTTGCCCATTATTGCTTTCGGCACAGCCCAGTTAGCAATGCACTGTGTATCTAGGAGGAGATTGCTCCACGCAGCAATTTCACACACTGCACATGTTTTGAGAACCAGCTAATGATTTTGACTGAACTTTGACAGTTTTGATGGGCAGGTAGAGCAAGAAACCAGTGGCTATTGCAGTGTCAGGTTCTGGCTCCTGTAATAAAACATCTTGACAGGGATGAGCCAGATACCATCACTGCTGGATTTAACAAGGAGCCCAAAACATAGCCTTTTAAAACAACATGTGATACAAGTGTGGGGAAGGAACAGCACGTGCACTGGATCATCCAGAGAAGCATATTTCACTAAGGGTCCCTCTGTGAAGGCTTAGTAAGCGCTAGCTGTGAAGTGCTAAATTAAATGTATTTTGGGTTCACCTGGGAAAGCAAAGTTAATCAGATTCTCATCTAACCTGCCACAGTCTACATTACTGGTTTAGTTACTTCTAAACTGGATTACTGTAATGCTCTTTACATGCACATCTGATTACTCAGATGTTTAGTGGACTCAGAATAGAGGTGAGGTCTGTTCACTTGTGGTGAACGTATAAACATGTTTGGTAACACAAAAACAAAAGAAGAACAAAGCAGAACAAAAATTAGTCAAAATTCCCTAGGAAGAAGTCTGGCATTCCACCAAGAATACAAGACAACACAGACCAAGACTATGGTAAAAGAACCACTCCTGCCAGGGCAACTGGCTGCCACCACCACCCCATATCCTTTCAGAGATCAGTGAGTACACTGGTAATCTGTAGAATTTAGACTGAGACCTAACTCTTAGAACACCATGTTCCCACATAAGTCTGCATGGAGTAGTCCACAAATCTTAAAAGAACTTGCAAATTCTTGGCTCCACTGTTGAAAGACGCATTAACTATGACCAGTGGCACTCTAAATGTCTGAAGAGTGAATCATTAGAATCACAACTTTATTTCTTTAATGTCCTACTTCTTTAATTACAGCACCTGAGGACTACATAATTAAAAAAAAAACCTAGAAACTGAATCATACTTAAATGCTGCAAAGAGCTACTGCTGCAGAAATTAGGGAGCCCCATTTTTCAGCACGTCAGGCATTGAAACTGAGAATACAGTCAGAAGAATGGACACAGCTGGGCAAAATAAGGAAAATAAGAACTCAAGATGTTAACTTGAACATTAAACTCTTCTTGCTGTGGTCAGTGTAATTCACAACCAAATTTGTTTGAGACAAATGAAATCAGCCATTAGAAGGGATGTATATTGACAGATTTGTTTTCAGCTGCAGTTGAGTGTTATCTAACTCCAGCATTGTGAAAAACATAAGAGATCCTAAACATTAGTATGCAAACTGCAAACTGAAGTCGAACTAACGGTAAACAAACAGCAAATAGATCTGGAAGTACGTGCAAATTTGTGGTTTCTTGTCATAAAAACTGTACCATGTTACTGGTGTGCAATAGCAGTCAGACCTAACTACCTCATCACAGCTGCTCTACCCTTCTAGTCTTGCTCTACTAAAAAGGTAGAACAGCAGCTGCTGAAAACAGAAAAATTGCAACCAGTGTGCCTACCTATGCTGTGCAACACACGCATCAAGCCCTCCACAAAGAAATTCCAATGAAGCTGGGTTGTGTGTAAAGGGTCCCATCAGGCTCAGTGTTTATAGAAAAAATATCTCAAAATAAGCTGCAGGTAGAAGTAAAGCCCTTATTCCTTAGCAGATGACGAAGTTGTATCTCTATTATTCATAGATGGCTAAACTCCATGCTGTTGATTCCATTTTTTTTCTGCAAGATGGACAGGTTTTCCCACCTCTGATCCCAGAATACACCTCCTTCCCCAAAAACAATCACTGATAAGCTAGTGGGCAAAGAAAATTATGACATTATTCTGTACATGCTTACAGATCAGTTAACTTTGTGCAGCAGTTAATAATACAACCTAAAAATGTGCAAATAAACAGCTTCAGATATGGATTGATTTAAATGAAACAGCTATTGCTTTCCCTAGTTACTTTAGAAATGCCAAATGATACAGAAACAGCTGTTGTAGGAATCCTGCTGCCCACAGAATGGGATAAGGCATCAGTTTCACACTGAAGAGCCCTATCACAATGAAGTTTGATTGAAAATAAAGTAATGAAACCCAGATAAAACTGCAGGGGATTCATTTATAAAGACTATTTTCCATAAAGCCGTAACTTCTGAGATGACACTATTCCTCGTAAGAAGTCAGACCATTACAGCCTCACTGTCCTGTGCATTTCTCTCTACAGGAGTAGCTGTTGATCCAAAGGCATGCATGATGCTTTAGAGAACCAAGCACAGCATATAGGCTCACAGATCCCAGCAGGCAGTAGAAGGAAGGAAATAAACAGGAAGAGGATCAGACAACTTTACAGAATAATTCAAAAATATTCTGTTTAAATTTAAATAATTTCTTGAGGATACTATGAAACAGCCAAGCTTTGAAGTGGTGGACTCACACACAGATTTGGGCATTGTAAACTAATACAAACAAAGACCTTATGGTGTATTTTATAGCGACAAGATGAAAACCAGAAATGTCTGAGGACAAATTATGTCTTGTATTACTGAAAGAAGTATAAACAGAGGAAAAGTAGCAAGCAGACATAAAAGGAAAAGGCTTCTAACTGGTCTTTGAAGACATCGTTGAACTCAACATAATGCAGGAAAGAGAGTCAGTGAACAATTTTTAAAAAAGAACCTTAAAATTTTCAGGTGGAAATGAAAGACAACAGAAAATAGATTTTTAAATCCTGTAGTCTAGATGGAATGGAAGGAAGTAACAAAAAGCAGGTGTCTCAAAAAGAAAAAAAAGGGTAGTATCAATAAAGCGCAAAAATTACAGAAACAAAGTATGATTTAATACTTTCACTTCTAATATTATGATCCAATTCAAGTGCATCACCTTGTATCAATTTCAATGGATTGAATATCCAAATATCAGTACAGATTTACTTGCAGTACCAAAGCTCTGGCATCCGGTACCCAGGTTGGGGCTTCATCTCAATACAGATGCAAATTATTTAGCTGGACACCATGAACTTCCAGGTACTATAATTTTGTTTTACACACAATTAGCTTGCACAATCCTGTGAACTCAGTTATTATTCTCCTTTTCCCTTGCCTTCTGTTGCACTTACCTGTTTTAAATTCACACATGGAATACAAGTCACACCATGGTTCCCATCTCTAATGCTAGAAATGCTTACTGGACCTAACATAATAGACTGTATTCAGTGTGGTAAACCCTGAAAAGACTCACACCATGAACAGATTTTATGCATTTATCCAGATCCTTCTCCAGCTTAGATCCATCCCTAAGTTACTCACTCAGGCAAAACCAGAAAAAAATCTGAATTACATTTTCCATAAGGACATGTGATGGTAGGATCAAAAATATCCTATACCAAAACTAGTGCAATAGGGGAGGTTTGCATAGCAAAACACACATCGTTTGTTTCCTAAAAATCCCTGCTTTGGTACCAACCTAATGAAGCCTCTGTCTGAGGTTATGACCATACAGAAAACATACAACTGCATGGTTTACAGTGGAGATATGGACAGGGCAAGTGCGTATTAGCAGCTATATGCAGACTTACTTTCTACCCCTATTAGTTATGCTAAACTAAGTTAAGAGACACAGGCACTAAAAATGCCTTCCTATGTAATAAAGAACTGTACTAGTGTCATGCCAAAAAGACCCCCCAAAAATAAGGAAAAACTGATTTAACAGTTATTTTGTAATTAATCTGTGAAACTCAGTGCTACACAGACTTTTAAAAAAAGGTGTGGTTTTGGTGGTTCTTTTTCTTTTTAAAAGTCTTTACACCAAACATCATTCTGCAGAAAAGCATCACATCTTCATAAAAAGACATTACCGTTAATGTTGTCACAGTAGTAAAAGTGTTCATCTTTTAGAGAGGGGCATGCAGAAACTAACTCCTGCAGGCCTGCACCAGTTACAGTGAGACAGCCCGAGAGGTTCAGGTGTTCCAGATGCGGCAGTCCTCCTCCCAGAGTCAATGCCCTGTGGACACACAGAGAGACGCGTTAGGAGCCGCATGGCCCGGCACTGACCAGTGCCCCACTCCATCACCCCATCACAGACCCACTGCACCTCATACAACAAACGCACCTCTAATGAACCACAGAGTTTTAAACCTGGCAGTTCCACACCCTCTTTTGAAGGGGGTGGAAGCTACCCAACAGACCTGGACAATGGACAGATTTCTACATAAACTAACAATTCCTGTGGGAACTTTAGTGGGAAACCACTTTTTTTATGGATGACACCAGAGATGACCAACTATTTCCAAGAACTACAAAGCCATTCTTCTTCAAAATACCATTGATTTTGGCAGCTCTTCCGAGGTGATATATACTCCTTATCTCACACTAAAACATGACTCTCCCACGTTTTCTCCATTATGCTTCCAAAAGTTTGACTCTTTTTTTTGTTAAACTTATTTTGGAATCCAAATTTGTGTTTTCCTAGGACTGACAGCAGAGCTTCCCTGCCAACACACCATCTTATTATTTAAATGGAATTCTCTAGCTTTCTTCTGAGTGCAAGACAATTTGGCTGCTGCTGCAACAGGCACATGGATGTACTGCACCTGAGCAATTACTCCATGTGACCCTGCTCGTTTCTCTGCGAGCTCAGAGCAGCCAACCCAAGTTCAAGCAGAAACAAGCTCACTCACCTATAAAAAAACCACCAGGCTTGAATCACCAAACTGCAGATTCAAGCCAGGACATAAAACTGAAGACTCCTTCAGAGCATCACTGTACAAGTTTCTCCTGTCAGCAGGCTGAAGTAGAACTGCTGGCCACAAAACCAGCTATCAGGTAACAACTTCTATGAAATAAATGAACTGGTACATGTTTCTATTAGGGGTTTCACTCCCTTTCCTCAGGGGCTCCAGGTATTCTTGTAACTACAAGAAGTACCTGTTGCAACACACTCTCAGCTGCTAAACACTTTCACCCAAAAAGCACCAATGGGAAACCAGCAACACAACTAAACCTTTGCCATGACTCAGTGACCAAATCTCCCTTTGCTCCCACATTACTGAGTCATGAAAAACCAAACCAGAACTATGTAAAATACACACAACACAACCTCATCAGCACCTAACAAAACTCATCAGGACAAGTCCACTGCAACACTCCAGGAGAAACAAGCACCAACACCAAGAGAAACAAGCACCAACACAAAGCCCAGATATCTGAAGCACACCCTGAGGAAGGGTAACACTGGTGAGTGAAGTGTCAGAAAAACCAAAGGAGACATCTGGACAGCTGGTACTCATGAACATCAAATGGGGACAGAATCTCAGGAGAGACAAATCAACGCCAGCAGCACCTCACACTATTCCTCAGTTTACTACAGCAAACAGCACAGGTATGCACAAAGTATTCCCACTCCAAGAAGGTTTAATTAGCCTTAAATGCTGCAGCACACCTGAGCGGGAGGCTGCGAGTACCACAGCCTCATGCCATTTTCAGTATCAAGTAGTAACACGTTTTTCTGACAATGCAAGGTATCAGTGGCAAATAGCAAACAGAAAATTCTTTAACTCATTAAGCCATCCCAATGTTCAAGTCAAACATTTTTTTCTCTTCCTTTAACTGTTACATGAGATTATATTTAACATGTTGTTCTGCACACAGAGAATTATCATAGGATCATTTGGGTTGGAAGACTTGAGATAATCACATCCAACCATTAACCCAGCACTGCCAAATCCAGCACTAAACTACATCAAGTGTCACATCCTTTAAATACTTCCAGGTACACCGCTTCCCATGGCAGCCTCTTACAATGCTGGAAAACCATTTCAGTGAAGAAATTTTTCCTACTGGCCAATCCAAACATCCTCTGGTGCACCTTGAGGCCATCTCCTCTTGTTACTTGAGAAAAGAGACCAACCCCCACCCAGCTAAAGCCTCCTTTCAGGTGATTGTAAAGAGTGGGAAGATCTCCCCAGAGCCTGCTTTTCCCAGGCTGAGCCTGCCCAGCTCCCTCAGCCGCTCCTTATCAGACCTGTGTACCAGAGCCTTCCCCAGCTCCACTGCCCTTCTCTGGGTATAGTCCAGCACTTCAGTGTCTTTCTTGCAATGAGGGGCCCAAAACTGAACACAGGATTTCAGGTGTGGCCTCACCAGTGCCAAGAACTGCCCTGGTCCTGCTGGGCACACTATTGCTGATACAGGCCAGCTGCCACCTGGGCACACACTGGCTCATGTTCAATCACTGTCAACCAGCACCCCCAGGTCCTTTTCCACCTGGCAGCTTTTCAGCCACTCTGCCCCAGCCTGTAGCACTGCCTGGGCTTGTTGTGACCCAAGGGCAGGACCTGGCACTTCATCTAATTTAACAGACAATTGGCCTCAGCCCATCGATTCAGCCTGTCCATAAATTATGACGTTATCCAGACAGGTTAATCAAGATGTTACTCCAGTTTTACAAAGTTTCAAGCATATTGACAGGCATTATGAAAAAACTGGTGAATCAACACAATTTCTTAACAAGAAATCACTAAAGCTCAAATCCAAAAGCATTAATACTGTCTGGAACAACAAATTCCCAATAATACTTGACTTCAGAAGATAGACAAAAAAGATTTTATTGTTATCTCCAAAAGAAAAGCTGGAAAAAGTTTTCAAGTCTAGTACTGTAACTACTTAAGAACCAAAGACCACTTAAAACTTACCAAAGTTTCTTCAATAAAAACGTTTCTACTGAAATGAGGCAGATTCATTCCAGAATGGTCCAACAAATAAAATCAGAAAAAACATCCTGCAGCAAAATAGCTTGAAAATGTCTCCTCACCTGAGAGCACGGTCTGTTATCTGGTAACAGCCTGACAGACTGAGAAACTGAAGAACTCGTGCAGTCTCTTCATCTGTTTTTTCACTCCCAGAGTACACAGAGTCTTTTTTCTCTGATTGCTTAGTCCTTATTGGTTTCTTACACAGTGCAGAGGACTCTGGAAGTGCTCGAACAGTTCTTAGTGCTGTCCCAGCACAACAAAACGAGTGACCGCAGTAAATCAAGTCAGTAGAAGCACAGTGCTGCTGCCACCCTCTAGTCCTTAACCCATAAATGTCTCTACTGTAGCACGATGCAGAACAATTAACAGGGGATGTTGGCTCCATAAGACAAAATCCTTCAACATTTCTGTGTCTCCACTCTGCAGCATCTTCAATGTCAGCCAAATCATCTGCATCTAGCATCCACACATAAGCAGAACTGAAGTTTTCTGAGCCCTCAGGTTTAGTCCAGTGCTGCTCACCATTTCCTCCCTGAATGAGGTTCTCATTGCTGATTTCACGCAAACAATTATACTTCTGGTTGGACTGCAAAGTAATCTCTCTGTTTTTCCACAAAGTCTTAGCGTTCCTGTTTCTGCAGCTTTTCAGAATACCTCTGGTATGATGAGTAGATATGATACCCAGTGCTCTGGAAATCCTCTCTATAGCCACATCTGTAATTTTTTCACATCCAGATAGATCAAGGTGGCGTAGATTTTGACAATACCCAACTGAACACCAACTGAAATCAGGGGAAAAAAAAAAAGTGGTTTGGTTTGTTGGTGGTTCAGTTTTTTTTTAGTTTTTGCTCAGAAATAGCTATGAAGGCTAAATATATGAAGGAACATCTCACAAGTAAAATACTTGTATTAATTCACATAATATTCAAAGAAGCTATCCCAGACAGATTAGATACTCCAAGTGCTCTATATATGCCTAGAAAAATTATGTCTAGAGAAATGTGAAATCATTCATGAATCAGTAACAATTTATATTTCTCCATATACTGAGACTTAAAAGAAGTCCACCTTTGGTATTTACTGAACAAATGTTTTAATAATAGATCAGATTGCAAGCACCAAATACACACACAACATTTTCAAAAAGCAACTGTATTATACTCAACAGGAGCTACCAAGAGACATCTGAGTTATGAAACATCACAGTTACCTTCTCAAAAGCCTGAAAATACTGAACTACCAAATTTCACCCACACCCACCCCCAAAAAATACATCTGAGATTCAATTTTCAGTTCGAAGTATTGCAACGTACTAATTTCTAGTATTTTGAGTTTCTCAAGGTTAGCAGTTTACAAATACTGAAATGCCAGTGTAGTTAGATCATATGTCCTTCTGCCCTTTCCCATTTCTTTCAGGAATATTAGATGGATTCCTGAAACAGATCCTGTGTACAATATTAATTATTTTGTCATTAATTAGAAACCAGACTTTTTCATTTTAACAAAAGCTTACTCCCTCAGTCTTATCTTTTTCAAGTGAAATAGAAATTTTATCTACAGTAATATTTTTACATTATTAGCTATAAAAGGATATAAGGGATTTAACTGATCTTTACCTATCCATAGTTAATGTTACTATCTTTTACTTTCTGTAAGTGATTATTTATATTTAGAGCAAGACAAACTCAGTTTCTGAGTTACAAATTGGAGTGTTGCAAATAAAGATATATGAGGAGTGGCAAATAAGGTAAATTCTACTAGATACTGACAAAAGCTCAGAAAGTTTGATTTCTAAGCCCTGGAAAATCTGGAAAGCTTTGATTTTAAATAAAACTTCTTGTACAAGCTGGAGAGTGTTGCTACCAGCATCCATGCTGGTAAGATTTTCAGTGGTGTTCGCACTGCCCGAGAGCACCACATGATGTAAATGCAGAACACTGAAATACCAGCTGAGTTTCAATACCACAGTAAGACCCAGTGGTGCAGGCTCTGCATCCACACACCATCCCACTGACATCAAGGACATTTTTGCAGGCCCTGGTAAAACTCAGGAATCCACAGCCAATACACCTAAGCCTTAGAGCTTTGCCTACCATTTGATTTGAGTGTCTGAAATAGCAGTATTCCACACCCTACCAGCTGTAGCAGACCAAGGAACTTCCTTAACTGAGCAACTCCATAAAAATCTATGGACAAGTTGTTAATACCACAGCAAAACACAACTATTGTTATGCGTAGCTACACACTGATAAGTAAAAAGCATCCAATAGTGAAGACAGAGATTTTAAATGGCCACTATGAAGTTACATGTTTCACTTGGTATTTCAGTGATTTGTTACTCTGGTTTAGTTCTTAGTCACAAATTACATGGGAGGTCTCAATTTGAGTTCTCTTTCTTTCGTTGTTGGCAATTGACTAAGAAATGTTTTACTGTTTCCTCCCCACTCAGAAAGCTAGACTGTAATTTTTTTCTTTTTTTAGAGGTAACAACAATTATCTAACCTTTCAAATACAGAGTCTGAAATATCAGTTTGAGTGAGATCCAAATATTCCAAGTTGGGGCAAAGCTCCAAGATCTGTTTAACCTGAAAAAAGAAAGGAAAATAATTAGTAAAGTTACAAGCCAGTAAGTCTGCACACAGTGTCTAGAGACAACCTACCAATTAATATTCTTTCGGATTGCAACCCACTTACACCAAGCAAGTCAGTTATTAATTAAAGATTGCATTGCCACAATTATTAAATCCAGGTTTCAAATCACACACCATTTTGCTGGACACTGCAGAACTGTAAGCCAATACCAGTGTCTTCACTGAGGAGCCTACAAGCGGGAGGACATGATGAATTAGGCCATGAAGTAAACGTTTTTCCATTTGTGCTATATTAATGGCAAGTGAATCTTCAGCTGCTTCTTCTGTAAAATAAAGCCAGAGAGATAGACTCAAAATCATTAAAGGACTTGGAAAAGTATTTACTACAGATTATGTAGTCCTCAGGGGTGCCCAGGGCGGTTCTTTCCACCAACTTGTTTTAGGTATCAAAATACCATCTCACAGGGCATTTTATATATCTATCTATCTATATATCTGTGATTTAGGAGCTTAAGACAAATTTTAAATCAAGACTAGACTGCACCAGGATGCAGGACGATTCATTCAAACTTTCTGAAGAGATGAAGCCTAGTCTTTACCTCGAGACACATCCCCATAACTCTTCTACCTGCTCTCATGTTTGCTCTTTCCTAGACAAATTAATTCCAGCCATTAAAATCAGATGCCTGCTTCTCTCTTGCCAACCTCCATACCCCTTCTTTTCCCACTTAGCTTGTTTCTTATAGCTATGTCAACTTAAGGAAAAAAAGAAACAATTCACCAAAATCAATTTTACCTACCAGATTCATCTATGTCAGCATCTTCATCCCATTCCTGGAAAGCACGACTTTCATCTTTTCTATTTTTCACCCATTCCTCATCAGGTTCGGTCTCGGTATCTGCTGCAGGACCACTATACCAATCACCTACTCACCGCCACCCCCCAAAAAAAGAAGGAAAAAAGTTAATAAAAATTTCTCACTGCAGCAGAAACCAGCACTGATAACTTTTCAGTATACTGTGACCTGATTTAAGAGACATAAATGAATTTCGAACTCATCTCCACTAAGGCTGGACTAAACATAATTCTTCGTTTGATCTTTGTCCTTAAGCTTCAAAATATTCTTGGAACAGTTTCAGTACCATCCCAGAACTCACAGCCTATTATGCCTCTCTGAGGCACGCCTCCTGTCCTTATTTGCTTACTAGGGAGCAATATAATCACAAAAATAACAGTTGCAATCATGGAATATTTGGACTGTCTAGGTGCCCAAGCTCTTTCTGGTAAATAAATTAACCATCAGCTTTTAGCGTAACACTTGGTTGGAGACAACTCTCTTTTCCTCTGGAATACCACAAATATACAGTCAACCAGCCTGGTTTTAGTCCTGGCACATGACAACTCCAAGATCACAAAAACCAAATTCCCTAAGTACCCTACTTAAAACAGCTACACAATACTTGGTAACATACATATGACTCAAATCAATACACAATCATTTTTTAGAACATCTGGATGAATGTGAACATCAGCAACAGCTCTGCTGCTTCAGCTGGTGAAGCACCCCTTCCCCCTGAGGGTTACTGCACAGGCATTCATTTCCTTCTAGTTTGGGTATATTGCAGTGCTGGCTCAGGATAAGCAGCTCTGCTGCCTCCCTCAATGCAGACATGCTGAAAAACAAACCACCTACTATGTCACAGGGGGAACCCTACTCTTCCTAAAGCAAGAGCAACTCCTGTTGAGTACTGTCGTAAAGAACAAGGTTTCTTGTATGAATAACACAATGACAATGAAATCCTAATTGACTGTCAACTGTGACGTAAAAGTTTTTTGTAACATTTCTCATCGTCTTTAACCCATCTTCATATTACATAAGAAGCTTCAGAAGCCTTCTGTGTACTAGGAGGGAAAAAAAGGTAAAAATTTAACTAAGCCTACGTAAAACTACAGCTCTTTTCCCATCCCTGTGGCAGTTAATCCCATCTGAGAAGCTTCCACTAAGTTTAGAGCACTTCTGCACAGACAACTGTAGTAGTACCAACAGTACGTCATGAGACCAGCCTCCTGTTGTGCCAAACCAGGTTTAGAAGCACTCATTTTAAGCAGATGCCAATCATCTTTTTTGTGTGTGAGAGCAGCACTGAATTATCAAGACAATGATATTTCAAATGAAAATTTAAGAATTTGAACTTTGAAGCCTCTCTCCTCAGTCTTTGGAAGCTCAGAAACCAAACTATTGTTTTCAGGAAGATTTATGCAAACAAAAAAAAGTAATTCAGACCAGAAAGTTATTAAATTCCTCTCCACCTTGTACAAATTTTAGAAGCCAGAAAGGTTTGGCCAGAAAGAAGTTTTTAGTTTTTATGTATCTCTTAAAGCTAAGTTATATAAACACAGCTTTCTCTCTTAAAATCTTAAAGGCATACAAAAGACTTATTAAACAGCACAGACTTTCCCCTTTTACTGAACTACACTGACGTGGCAGCATTGTGAAGCCTGCAGTGCCATACTCCAGTGATTCTTTAATACTCACATAAATATGGACATAAAGCTACAAATACAAGTCATCAGAATGTAACTGGCCTCATTGGAATACGGAGTATTTTATCTTTTGAACAGGTATTTTTGCAAAAGTCACTCTTCTCAACAGGAAATTCTAATTATTAGGAGAGTTTGAGGAAAAAGTTATAAAAAAATACTTGATGCAGTAGAAGTTATTGAAGTAATATACTTAAGGAATCAATACTAAAACTAAAGATTCATTCGGTTTTCTTTGAAGTTTGAATATAAAAAGACTAGATTGTGAGGAAACATTAGAATTCAACTTATTTTAAATTTCCTTTCTGCAGTTATGCATTTTCTTTCTACCTAGTAACCTAAGAAAATAATTTTACTGACATAGGTGTAACAGCAGCATTTATAATTCAGAACTCCTAAGATTCTTAAGTAGTTCAGATGTTGTATTAGCAAACACAGTATTACCATCCATACAAGCAAAAAAAAAGGGGTTTTTTACCTCAGTAAAGCTAGGTAACAGTTTGGATACAAAATCTACTCATGAGTTTCAAGCAAGACAACTTCTAGTTTCTTAATTCTACAAGACAGAAGTATGTTTTATGGATTTTTAACATTTAATCAAGTTTCAGGACACTCTCCTTGTCAGAAAGGTAGACCTCACATGCTCAGCTGCCAGGCTCACTGTATATGACAATCTGTACTAAATCACTTCTTTACAGACTCAAAAACTCTGATAATTGATGTGCTTTCAAAGCTAAATGTAACTTACCTCTGGCCCAGCGAACAGGGTAAAGATGTTTCCACAGAGATCCAGTTTTAGCCAATTGTGACCATTCAGTGCTTACTTGACTACACTGACATAACTCTTGGGGGTTAAGGTAACTGAAAATAGTCACCATTACTTCAGGAGGGAGATTAGTAATATTTGTGGTGTGCCCTGTTACTTCGGTTTCTGAAATACAGAAAGTGTGTGTTAAGCGAGGTACAGCCTCACAGCTTTAATAACAGTAGCGGAACTCACATTTTGACTAGAACAATGAAAAAAATGTGTCTGAAAAAATTTTAACGACCTAAAGATAGGTAATGGTTTGGCTTTAGAAGGCTTTCACTGTAACAACACCTTGGATAACAACAAAAAACCAGCTCAGTTTTCTGTTTGCCACTTTCTCATCTGGCTCATTCATTCAAAAAAAGGTAAATTAATGCTACTCAACTACCAAAAGATGAAAGCAGTACCTGCTATAAACAAAATGCTCTAGGAAAAATGCCCTCTGTTGCAGATGGTATCTGTTCCTGGTTTGCCACATTCCCAGGATACAGTACTAGCACACAGAACCTACCAGCTGGGACCACTCTCACTGGAAGTGCTCAGCCTCTTGACTGGGACACAGAAAAGTTCATGCTCAACTCTTCGCAGCTGTCTAGAATTTTATTCCTAGCTTTAGCTGCTAGCATTGACAATTTTAACTTCTGAATGGTGATGAGCCATTTAGGTTGTAAAGTAATACTAAGAACTGGACTACAGACTAAAGTTTGACCACTGTAATTAATACTTCAATGGACAGCAGTAGCAACTATTTCCAATAGCTCTCCCTGATTGTCATACTGCAAAGAGAGCTGCAAACTATATAAAATAACAAATTCAGAGCTTTGGTTAGTGAGGTCTTTTGCTGTTCTAAGAGATTTTTAATGTTATGTTTCAGGACAATTTCCTTGAAAAAAGTATCTCTAAAGGAGTTTCCAGGAGTCCTTCAAAACAGTAGATTTTACTAATAGTGGAGTTTTATTTCTGAAGTACCCAAAACTTCCACAAAGAGAGAAGCATTAGATTTTTTTTTTTGGGAAGAAGCTTCAAAAGTGAGCATAATGTAAACTTTACCATGTGATACACTATTGCTACTTTAAAAAATATATTTAAATACAGTTTCACTTGATGAATCAATGTATTTATTTGTACAACTAGCATGTTGCTGCATAAACTACAGAGAATTTTGCATGAAAATGCAGTTAAGCCTGCACAGGACTGCAAGCTATGTTATTTTCTTCCCTTTCTAAAAAATGAATGCAAGACACATATTCTCCTCTACTGTAAGTCTAAAACACAACGATTAGAGAATTACTACTGTCCCAAAACTGCTATTCCAGCTAGATTTAACAGCAAGTAATGCCACAAAGCTAGGTCTGTCACATTCATCTCTTAAGACTCAATAGTATTTCACAGAATGGACCATGATCTGTTCTGAAGGCTTCACCTGGAGGGCAGAAAATGACCAGTTGAGTAGTTCAGAGAAGTCAAGTTTCATCCAAAAATTGATTACAGAGAAATTTGTCAAGTTTTTCTAATGAGAGCAGCACATCTTACCAACATCACAAACTCAGCTCATGAGAGCTCACTCTACGTATCAGACACACACCCCAGCATTACACTTTTGGTACATTAACTCCTCTTCCTTGGGGCATCAATTTTTTTGTTAAGAGTGAAAGCCGTAAATACTGACATTTTAGGCTGACTCAGGCAGTCATAAAACAAGCCTGAAGTGTACTTTAGTAGTTATGCATTTATTCTAAGTTTCACCAGAAAATGTATCTAGAGATAAATGCGAAATAAACATCCACTTTCAGAACACACATTTCATCTGACCTATTCACACGCTGCAGAGATTCATTCCCTTGCATTACTCCACTCTCACAGTTCCTTTCTCATTCCTGAGAGGCCCAGAAAAGTTAGGGAGTGGAGCTGGGAAGGTGAATGTTTTTAATTTGAAATATTGTCACTTGGCTAACTATTCTGTGTTATTAACACATCAAGAGAAAAACATTACAAGGCTGTCCTGAAAACCAAGAATGAAATGCAGAGTCAACAAATAAAAACTATAATTTCAATGCAAATGTGAAATTAGAAGTTAATTACAATTTCCATCTGTTTATTGTATCAAATATTAGCATGGGAGGGAAGGGAGCAGAAGAAGTTTGAGAACAGGTAAACAGTGAAGTACTGTCTACATTACAACCTGCCAGATGCCCATATCAAACAGTAAAGTTTCTGAAGTTTCAAAATGGGTTTGCAGATATGCCCGTTTTATAAGAACTGCTCTGCCTGTACATAACTTTAGGTGTGTGAAAGTTACTTTAATTAGATGCTTCACCTTGATCTGCCTTCTCATCCACAGAATACTTAAAGACCTTCTGAAGCTCTTCTGCTTGATTCCACTTACTGAGACCTCTGAATTCTGCAGCCTCTTTCTGTGAGCAGTGCTGTGCAATTACTTTCTTCTTAATATCTTTCAGCTCTTCATAAGTAAAGTATTCCATCAACATTGGCTGAAAAACCTAATACAAAGGAAAAACAGAAAAAACCCCTGATGCTGACAAAATAGTCAATAATGCTACACAGACCTATTAACACAGAATTTCCTATTTCAAATTCTGTCAAAGTAACACATGTCATACAGTAAGTGAACCCAAGGACAGGACCATCGAAGTTTTGAATTCTTACCCTCTGCTTTTTAACAGATCACTGCACGGCATCAGGCAAGCTGTTTTAATTGTTTTTCCCACCAGAAAAGGGAAGGGATTCAAGTTGCTTATCCATATAACTTATCAAGGTACTCACATGGAAGGCAAAGTAGCAAGGAAGAAAAACATGAGAAAAGACTTCCCTTGGACAGACTTCAGAAGATGCTTCCCAGTTTTTGGATGCCCATAAATCATCAGACTGGCAGTACTAGTCTGTGTTTCAAATATAGGTCAGAAGCTGTTTGGGAGTGTCAGTTTGAGTCATGAAGCACTGGTTTACAGGACCTCTCTTTTCTCATTTAAGTTTTGCTACATATCCATTTTAACCACTTGATGTAAACAAATCCCAGCCCCAGTTGGACTTTTGTTATCAATTTTTTCAAGAATCAGAATTTCATCATAAACTTTCAACATATTCAGTTTCAGAACATGTCACTTTCCAGTCAAAGAACTGAACAATGACACCATAGCCCTGAATTCAAATTAGCATAGTAATAAAAACAGATAATTTAAAAAACAATGTACCTCTAAGCCATTTGTCCCTATTCAGTCATTCCAAACCCCAAGGAAGATCACCATCACATCTGAAGAACATTTTTACCTACCTCTTCTTCCTCTTTCATATGAGGAAGGAAGTCTCTGGTAAAGGCTTCCAATCTCTCCTTCAGCTGTTTCGCATAGTTTAGCTGTTCATATTCATTCTGAGAAGAAAGAAAAGACTTAATCGTTACCCGATCTCATCCAGTCATTCAAGGATTGAACTGTCCAATAAAGAAGTGGTTCAAAGGAAAGCCCATTATGCCCTTCCCATGCATGAAGCAGGTTTGCTCTGTTTCATGGTAAGAACGTGTTTACTTAATGACACTGACACTCTGTACTGGCCTGTTAATAGGCACAGCAAAGTATTCCCTTCCTGCCTCACTCCAACTTATTTTCTTAGCATATATGAATTCATTTGTCTAATCCTATTACTACTTTGGAGCAAAGACTGAAATCTGCCAATTTACAATCTCACATGAAGTACAACGTAGTAACAGACTAATTTAAGCACTTGCATGGTTTGTATATGAAGTATTCTAGGATGCAATAACTCTACTTCATCTTTTAACTGAATGCATTTTACCTTAGTTATTCTAAAATTCTAACTTCCAAATTATAATCAGAATTTATAGTCAAACATGCTGTATAGATTTTTACTTTGGAAATTGAAAGAACTCTTAAATAAAGATGTAACTAACTTAAGGATTCAAGTTAGACCAACCTCATGTACTAATTTGTTTTTCTCTCAGTTAGTAATAAGAAGCTGGTTCTGAAATTTGCTCAGTAATTGCAACATACTGAAGTTCCTCCTAACTCTTACTGTAAATGTTGTTTTTCTTTTCAAACTTCTATAACATCAAGAAACTCTATTACAGAGACAAGCTTAAGCCACCAGTTTAAATTAAATTAATCACTCCCTAAAAATAGTTAAACACTAACTAAAGTTAACATATCTAAAGAGAACTAAAGAAATATGGTTTTGCACACTTAAGAAATGAAGTAACAGAATAACACTAGCATCCTATCAGAGAAGATGTAACACAAAGCCAAGTGTTAAATTTCCCTCTTTCACTTCATTTCTTGTTTCGTTAATGGACACAAGCTAAAATTTAAGGTTTATTATGCATACGGAAAAAATTATTTGTAGGGTTCCCAGGTCAAAACCAAGCTTATATGGTAAAATAGAGTCAATCAACTGCATATTTAGTATTTTTTTTACTGAAAATCTGGACCACACATATTAGAAATGTAATGTGGGATGTCAAATGACTACTGGAGACTCTAGTTCTTGGGGGGAAGGAAGGAGGAATTGAGTTGGGTACCCAAAAAGAAAGACATGGAAGAATTCAAGAAGAAATCTACTGGAAAGAACTTAGATATAAGTCACTGTCAAAAAAGCCAGTTGGAGAAATAATATTTAGAGTTCTTTGATGACTGGCTCATTAACAGGACTGCTGACCTACAGATTACTGGAAGGAGTACATGAGTCACAGAATAAAACAATGCTGGTTTTGTAAGTCTGGGAATCATCTCCATTTGTGACAATAATACAACACTGTGCACCACAAAAAAAGATCCTCATGGTTTCCTAACAAATTAATAAAACCCAATTATTTCTATAGCCGGAAATTTCTGACCAGTTAATAAAACAGCCTTTATATTTGAAACTTCCATGTTATCTCTCCAAAACACCTCCAATTGTACAGTGGTAACCATCTCTCACAAAACACATCTCTGAAAAGAAATTTTACTAGAAATTTAGTAACTTTGTTGAATGGCAAAAGAATTTGTGTTTCGGACTAGAAAGGATCAAAAAACCATACATGTTTCTTCTTCCTCCTTAGTTTATTCGTAGAGAATAGTAAGAAGAGTCAGGGCAAACTAATATGTAATCACAGCATGTTTTCCTCAGGACACAAATCTCTCTTACACTCTACTTACCTTTACATTCTTTAACCCTTTCTCAAAAAGGCTAAGCATCTCTGAGAGTTTGTTGTCCGAGTGCACATTGTACACTGTCCGGCTGCGCTGCTGAAGCAAACCAATGATACACTCATTTTCAATCTGCTCATGCATTTTAAATTCCTTGAATGTGGCATAAAGAGATTGCAGCAGAGCCCGAAAATCATTGTTGTTGGAGAAGTTGGTCTTAGAAAGCTAGGAGAAAGAAAAGTTCATAAAAAACCAATGAAAATCACGTCAAACTCAAGTGAAATCCTTAGAACAGGTATTAGCTCCAAGGATTCATCACTCTCCTTACTTATAAAAGCTAAACACCTTCAGTTTTTTACATAAAATGAAGCCAGTAAAATCAAAGTTGTATTTAAGCAACATAAATCAAATCTTGTGAAACACTGAGGTAAACAAATGCAGAAAGATTTCCTGGCAGAAGTCAATGCAATCTCCCCAGCCCAGCAGATTACTGAAAGGTTTAGCCCCTTTCCCAGATCCACATTTTCGTCCATAACAAAAAGTCATTAACATAGGCCCCTGAGCCCATCTTTAGGGATGTATTATTCACAAGGAATATTGAGTCCTACCAGTGAATACAAACTGTATTAGCTGTTGGAGAAGGTTTACAATGGAGCAAAACCCAACAGATCAAGACAGCACAAAATTCTAGGTAATACAATAGTGCCATTTTTACATGTGTACAGTCACCATTGGCAACAATACATTTTAAAACTGCATTTTCCTTTGGTGAACGTAGAAAACCAGGGTCTTTTCCATTCTTATGCTTTATGCCACGTGCAGCTTCAAGAATCACAATCTACAGCAGTACACAAGACCAAGCACTCTAAAAGTAGACTTCAATTCAGAAAACAAGCTACTGGAATATTCAGAAATGGCTTAGCTACAAAGACTCTAGAATCGATGGGTTTTATAAGAAATGGGAATCTGAGACATACATATTCATACATAATACTTACATCAAAAACAACTACAAATTGAGATATGCAAAACTTTTTTTCATTAAGAACCCCCAAATGTACTTATTCATTGTGACATTGCATTGCATTTCCTGGCAGCCACAAGCAACATGCAACTGAAACATGCTGGATACCTGCCAAGTCCTTATGCAACTCCAAGTCAGCTGTACACACTGTACATTACATGCTGTACCTATGAGAAAAATGACTCGCGCTATGGAAGAAAACTTACTTATCCGCAGAAGAGAAAGAAAACAGGGCAAAGTTTAGGAGGGTTTTTTGGTTTGGTTTTTCTTTTCTAATACACTTTAGACCATCTACTGACAGAAGTCAGAAAAAACTGATGTCTGCAATACACTGTTAGGATTTGAGGCATACGTTGTTACGTATCCCTAACGGGAAAAGATCTTGGCTCCAAAGACCATTTCTATCCTACACCTTCTGTGCATGCAATTTAAGTACACCCGTTAGAAATGGATTGTTATAGAAGCCATGGTAACACGAAACACTTGTATATTCACCTCTGCTGCTGAGGCTTCCAGCAGATATTCAGCCGATTAGCAACTATGGAGAGGATATTGAAGTTTAGTAACTATACTTGAATCAGAAATCACTGTATTAAAAAGGTCAGCCAAAGCTGAGAACAACTGGCTTTCGAGAGGACAGGTAGCCTAGCAACAAAGTCACTTGGTCAGATCTGTAATTTCATTACCAGGACTGATGAAGCCTCATGATGGGGGACTAAGACTATTAACAGACAGCAGCTACTCCATTCTGAGGTCCACTTTTCACCAGCTCTAGCAAGGAAAACTAGTGCAGGAGCTCAGTACTGCAAGAAGAAAACCACACAACCCCAAACCCAGAGAATGGCGAGGAAATGGACTGTATTATGGAATTTTCTTGACTCATCAAAAATATAAAGCATGGTGCATATGAGATCCCTGAACAGGCTTAAAATACACCACGCTAAACCATGGCCACCAGTGTTCAAGATACTTGAGAGCTTTCTGTGCTTCTGAAGACATTAAACAGCTGTACATTACAGTACAATTGGTTTTGTGTTTGGAATGCAAACTCTAATTGAGGAGCAGTACCACAAGAGCAACAGTTTTGGTGGCTCCTGAAATTTAAGAATTATTCATAATCCAAACAGCCCGAGCAACTGTCCAAACAACAGTCAGTACTTTGTACTGCAAAGTCTGAAACACTTCAGAGACCTACGGCTGATGCAGGCATAGTCTAGAAGTAGCCAGGAGCTTTTAAACTCAGTACTAACTTTACTCATCAAAACTTTATTAAGAGAAAATAAATGATACAATTAAAGCATAGCCATGCTTGAAAAATCTTTGTAGCTCAGACAATCACATTCCAATTTTAGCTGAGTGTCCAACTCACTGGACTTTAACAGAGCCATTAACACGGTCAAGATGAATGTACAGACTTGTAGCAAACAAACACCTTTCATTACTGAAGGATACTGTTTAATTTTTGTGCTTTAAGAACAAGATACCAATACTGGCAATATTAACAGCAACTGCTATTTAGACAGTGCCTCATGTTCATGACACTCAATTGAAAGAACTCTACACTCAACTCTTCCATCTCCCTTGTGGCTTCAGTGCTCTCATTAAAGAAATGAAACTTTCTGTCTGATGAAGACAAAGACATTTCTATCCACAATGTTGTGAATAAATAAGGAAGCTCAAGACTGCTAATTAAATCACCAAACAAAACACAGTATTTAATTTGGTTTCTGGAAGTGTTTTACATCTGTGCCAATATGGAAAAACATCTTAGAAAAATAAAATTAATTTTCCAGTGACGTTAGTTTACAGTGAGTAAACTGAAACAGTTTTTTCCTACTAACTATGCCAGAAATATATTTAATGAGTGAAAAATGTTTGCTTCTTCCTTAAAAATATCCAAGTATACTATGAACCAACAAGGAGAAAGCAGCAAAGAGGAGTAAAGAAGAAGTACACTGCCCTTACCAGACTAGTGCAGCAGTAAGCTAAGTATGCTGCGTGCTAACTTTCCCAGTTTCAAGTATCTCTATTCCCAACTACAAGCTGGAAAACTACAAAAACATGAGGAAGAAGAATAGGAGAGGAAAAATTGATTTTTCTACTCTCCCCACAGATTTCATAAATTTAAAATGGAATAATTTCTCAAGGTTATCAAGTTTAATGTGGCTACAAATTTACAAACAGCTTGATTTCAAATGAAGGTTTTCCCTATCAGCACCTGAATTCTGAACAACCACTAACTTTGAAAATTCAGTCTGGAATCTATAAAAAATTGAAGACATTTTTTTCTTCCTGGTCTTCTTTATCAGTTGTTGTTCTTTTTCATGTGTCATCACAAGTAACACTTTTGACAGATCATGCCTCTGTATTCTGCTTTCCATGTATAACCACATTAAGACTTACGCAATCAGCTGATAGCCACAGGATGGGAAATAAAAGACATAATATTCCTAGTAATCAATGTAAATTTCTACCACTAGTTAACACAGCAGATTTAAAACTCATTTAAAAAATAGTAAAATATTTTTCGTTATGGAGCTGGTAGACTGTTCTGATTAAAAGAAAAAAGATACCAGGATAAATATCAGGAAAGAGTTTTTCACCCACAAGGTGTTTGGGAACTGGACCAGGCTCCACAAGGAAGTGGCCACAACACCAAACTTGACAGACTTCAAGAAGCTTTTGGACAATGCTGTCAGTCACACGGTGTGACTCTTGGGGTTGGGATTCTTGCACAGGGAGAGGAGTTGGACTCAATGATCCTGATGGGTCCCTTCTGACTCAATATAGTCTATCATTCTATTCTATGAAATAAACCAACTGATTTTTAGAATAGAATAGCACCAGGAAAAAAACCAGCAGGCATTACTAATCAGCTATATATTTTCACTGCTACGTTTTTAGGTATTAGCACTCTGCATATGCAATAGCACTAAAGTTCAAAAGACAAACCTGGACTCTGCAGAGGTATTATCTCAATTTCAGGCACAGGAAAATGGAGAAACAAAGATCATAACAAGGTGTGCCTGTGTCAACACCAAGAGCATGCAGTTTCATGTTATACTTAATCTGCTGGAAATTGGGGCATGGGGATGGAGGAGGAAACACACACAAGGAGCAGCCCTGCCTCTAACTGTACATTCCTGCTGCTTCCCTGAAATATGTGGTAGCACTTAAGCAGCTGCAAGATGAACCCAGCTGGTGTACTAATCCACAGAGGAGCTGTGCCTTTTACTGGGTTCATTTTTCACCTGGCTGGAGCACTGGTAACACCCAGTTATAAGCTACGTCTTACTTAGGAACCCACAAGAAGTTCAGTTTATATTGTCCCCAATAAGAAACTCGGGTGCCAAGGTAGCCCAGCCAAGAGAATGACCGTCCCTCAGTGTCCCCTCTCCTTGGCTGGCTCTTATACGTAAAGGTATATGAGGTGAACATGAAGGGAATTAGCTAAACTGCTTCACACTCCCACCTGTTCACGTGTAAGAAGCCTAAGTCAGGGGAGAAATCAGTTTTCTACCATGGGCAGTTTTCTTGGCAATGGGTCAACCCAAAATGATAGCAATTAGTTAGGAAGGACAGGATGTGGCAGAACTCAGCAAGAAACCCAAAGCTTTCGAATGCCCTTCTTCCTGCTGTCTTCCCTATACAACCCTGTACTCTGTGTAATCTTCTCAGTTGTTCTACAGCATCACTAAAATCTTGAAATAGCTTTTCAAAAAACCCAACTAATCAAACAAAAACCAAAACAAACACAAAAAAACCCCCACAAACCAAAACCAACCAAGAGACACTACAGTAACTCAAAGATTCAGGCACACAAAATTACAAAATTATTTTGTTTCTAAAGAACACTGGCAACAGGGAAGGTAAAACCTCATATTCTACTTTCAAAGGCTAAGATCAACTTTATAAATGCCAAACATAAGGGAACAGTGAAAAAACGTATTTTATTTCCATTTCTACTGGTGTCTTCCATATCACTGTCTTGTACTATATCCACAGTCAATTTTGTCTAATGAATACCTACAAATCAGGTTTTCAATCATGAAGAGTCTTTCACAATGAGACATGAATAACAACATGGGACTAATTCAACCAAGATTTTCAGTGATGCAATTGCTACAAGTGTCAGATCCTCTTGAGGTTCACAGTAGAAAGCACAGCTCAGGAAGCACTGATAAAATCAGCTAAGCCTCCTCCACCATGTGATTTCCAAAGGTAAGGAAAGGATACCAAGGATAGAAGAACAAAGGCTGTCACCAGGTCCATAGAGGAGAACCAAAAAGAATAAAAAAATTAAAACCAACTAAAAATCTACTAAATATATGAGCTATGAGGGCCATGAATGAAAGCATGATGAACCCTTGCAACTATGCTGTTATTTATCCATCTGTGTCACACTATCCTAGATGCCATGGAAAACTTCTTTCCTGTCTTATATCCTCAAGGATACAGGCTCCTACTAAGACCTGGTCTTCTGGCCTTCTACGAGGTTGTACCTGAACTGCCAAGAGAGAAATCTCCCTCTGCACTAACTCACAAAACAGAACCACAGCAAAAATGTCTTTGCACCTCTGCATCAGTCTCACTACAATTTCCTAACACAAAGGTGGGCACTGGAAAAATTCATCACTCCAGTTTAATCCATCTTGGGCACCAACTGCAAAAGCAAAAAGCCAAGTCTACCCAGAACTACACCTTGCACTATCTTATCAGGTAAAGCACATTTTAGGATAGCTGCACAAAACCTGTACCAACACTGATACACCCTGATTACAGTTCCTGGATTTTTAGATGGCATCAGTTTCTACCTTTTTTTTTTTTTTTAAACACAGAATGTGAAAGAATAAATTGTGGCTTAAAGCAGAGAAGGACAAAGGTGGGTTGTTACTGCTCTCCAGAGCAGACTGGGATGAAAGATCAGAGCAACATGTGAAGAGTGAACAGAATACTTTTTTCATACAATGCAAGGGCAAAAATAATTAATGAGCAATTACTTGGAGAAAAAAACCTGCTACCATCTCTGGCATAAGAAAATACCCTCAAGTTTTTCCTATGAAGGCAAAAAAGATATAAAAGCATCTGGCAAGTAAGAAAAAAATAGGTGTTTTGATAGACAAAATTAAAGAAATGGCGAGAAGATAGCAACAAGTGCTAACAGTGCCCTGAAAAAAGGAGCAAAATTGCTATGCAAGTCTGAAGAGCCTCAATAAAACTCCAAACACATTTTATTACTGTTGTCCCACATTTCAGACCTCCTGTGGCACTTAAAATACACTTCTTTTAAAATGTAGATATTTAAAACACATTGTCACTTCCAGATTCATTTTCAAAATATTCTTCTTCAGAAAAAAATATTTCAAACTTGTCATTTCCCAACAGGTATGGCAAAAAGTTACTGAACTATTCAGCATCCAGAACATAAAACAACTGGTACAGCCCTTGATGAAACAGACATGGACAACAAATTGCTCACCTATCTCAGGATGCTAATGAGGAGGTTTAATTTCCTCCTATCAAGGAAGGAATTTCCTTCCATCTTTTGCCTGCAGTGACAGCACAGTCCACCATTTGCAGACTTACTAGGACTAAACATCTCAAGTAGTTCTTTCATTCTAAACATAGGTGAAGGCAGATGCTCAATGCTACAGAACATTAACTGGGAATAATCAAATACTATGAATTTCTAAATCAACACATACTTATTTGAAACAACGCTGGAAAATGAAAGGCAGTGTACTGAAATATTGAAAAGGGATTTCAAAAGGAGAATGAAAGCTTTACCAACATTTTTTAATTAGAAACACAGATACACTTATCTCCTTGGAACAGGCATTTTCTGTTCTCAAGGGCATCAAGGGAAAAACATTTCACTTCGAAACAGTAAGTCCTAAGTTAATAATTGGTCGTGTGTTTCAGATTTCAGTCCCTCTGGCTGCCACAAAAAGTGTGATCTTCATGTGGTCATATAATGCTCTGTCCAGTGCTTTACAATGCCAAAACAACTTCATTCAGGAGTATTTTTCACTCCTAAATGGTTCATCATACTATAGATGATGTACAAAAATCACAAGTTTAACACATGAAAACAATTCATTCTCTTCAGCAGAAGCCAAACCTTGCAGGAAGAGAATCAACAAAGATTAAAGAGAAATGCAAGTTATCAAAAGATACTTTCTAGGTGTATGGAAGTTTTGAAAAGAATCCTACAAAAAAACCCAAAAAACAAGAACACTTGACAGCAGGTAAATTGAACAGAACAGCATTTAGACTTCAAATTAGGAGGACAGAGAACACAGATCATAAGAGAAGAAAAGCGAAACTTTATGCCAACTATTTAACAAGAAAGGCAGATGACAACAGCAAAACTTAATGTCTTCCTTGCTCAAGTCTTCATGAAAAAATTAATTAGGAAAAATATTTATGGCAATTAATTTTTAGCAAAAAGTCAGAAGTGTAGACTAGAAAAGAAAAATACTAGTTAAATATTTATGTAAGTTCAATGCATTCAAGTCAGTTGAATATGACAAAATTGATCCAAATTTCCAGGAAGAACTAGCCAAAGTAATTACTGAACCATGAGAAATAACTGCAGAGATCTTTTGTAGAAAGATGAGATCACAGGAGACTGAAGTCAGGCAAACAAAAGAAGGACCTTAGATGTTTTTGCTCAAACACCCAAAGGTTTCACAATAAAGCTGAGCTATTAAGGCAGCTGTTCCCTCCTGCCATGGTTCCTCCTGTTCCCTCCTCCCATACTGACAACCTGGTTCTGGAGCTTGTTTGACCTCCCAGTGAGCCAGTTTTACTGAATCACCTTTCGCTTCAGTTCCCTAGATGAACTAGCTGCTCATCAAGTGGCCAAACAAGCACAAGGGATATCATCAGCAATTAACCCTTCCAGCAGCAGCCAGTTATTACATCCCCTCAGTCACAGTATGAAGTCTCACACTAGTTTTGAGAGGCAGACAGAAAGACATGAGAAGTCGTCGAACACCAATAACTGCATTACAGCATTTAGAAGTCCAACCATTTTTCCTGTTCCTAAAGCACCCTAAACTTGCTGGACAATTCTGTAACACAAAGATTTGAAAACATGCTTTGGCTGCAGTAACTCCACGAGAGAGCAGGAAGTTTGAAATCCCATACTGGAAGACCAGGTGCCTTGTTTCTGGGGAAAGCCCAGCCAAAATTTAATCATAATCTGTACATAGCCCAGAACCTGCTACTTGAGTAGTTCTGATCTTGAAGCTCTAAGAAGTAACAACCAGCCAGCACAGATTTGTTTAGAAAAAAGAATCTGACTTCCTCTTGATAATCAAACTACTTAAAAGGAAAATGATACCTGTTACAGATCATGATTTCTCTACAGGTTTTGGTACTGTTTTGGCTTACAGCATACTAACTGAGTCTGCAGGAAATCACAGGGTAGCTCAAGCACTTGCAAACAGTGCTCTCAAGCCCAAGCTACCAGTGTCCAGCCAAACCAAAATGGGATTTTAATTATCAGCTGAAATCTGTGTTGCCTTGTTGGTGACAGATACGACACTTTCAGGCACAGCTAGGAAAGCTGGTAATACACAAGTGGCACATTCTCGAGTGCAGAAAAACTCGACCATAAAGCGACAACAGAAACTGCCTCACTGGACATCAGCATACTGACTTGGACAGTGCACACTGCTACATACAGGAAAAGAGTCTAATGACAAAAATTAAGGGGAATTTGAGCATCAGTCCTCAAAGAAGCATGGGATTAGAGAAGCACAAAGTGAGTATGCTGCTGTTAAAAAAAGACTGCAGAACAACAAATCTGCTCCACTCGACACCAGTGTTGTCCCATTCTGCACAAGATTTCAGGAAAACATACACATAATTAGGCTGAGGTTTCACAGTAGCTTCAGACAATCTAGCTGCTGGCTGTCACAGTCCCACTCTCCGCCTCCCACTGGCTTCAGTACTGATCTGACCGGTGGTTGTTGGCAGCACTACATCAACAGAAAACCTACCCCGCTTCAGAAAAAAAATGTTTTCTGCCAGTTTAGAGCCTTTGTGAGTCACCTCAAGCGCTGATGGGAGCAAGAGAGGCAGGCAGTCGTAACAGCAGCAGTCAGATAGCTTAAACTGTTAGAGAATGGCAGCTTAGTCCTGACAAAAGCAACAAGTATGCTGAGGTACAGCAAGCGTGACCCATGTGATGAAGTAGAATGAATCCGTTTGCTTAAGCCAGAGAACACATAACTAAGATGGAGGACACGGCTACAATTGCAAATCAGCAAAAGATCTTTCTGAAAATGAAGAATGGTTCACTAGAGATGGGAAAACAGAATCTGCTCTATTTGTAGCAAAGATGACGTCAGGCATTAGGACAAGCATTGTAGCTATAAAGACTGTCTGCTGTAGCACTCCACTACCTACAGGGGGGACATCCTCAGAGCACTTAATGAATTTTCTTATCTTCAGAGTAGGAGATAGATTTGATAACAGTGTGGATTTCCTTATTAAACATAATTCTACTTATTGTTATTATCCAAGTCCAGGGCACTGTATATAACACAGGTAAAAATGCCATTTAAGAATGCAGCAAAGGTACAGTGAGACCTTTGCTACAAACAGCTAAAAAAGTAGGATAACTTCCCTAAAGCCCCAAACAGCTTAAATGTCCAACTTACTGTTCTGTCTCACATGAAGTTCTGGAAGAACAAAATAAACTGTGTGTCTCTGTCCTAAAGGATTATTTAAGTGCCTACATACTTTATCCATCAGAAACATCGGAATTGTTCTCCTGGGAAGCAAAGCATGGATGAGCCCATTTCACCCTTGCTAACTTTTGGTGGAATTTACTAAATTCAGACACTAGCAGCAACTATATTACAGTGTACAGAGAACCTGATGAACACAGGTAACATGTAATTCACAAAATTAAAGAACCCTCAAGGTCAAACTAAACTTATAAAGAGCATGGCTTTGGAGATTGTAATCACCATGTAAGCACAACTATAGTCTAATCTAATTACAGCATCTCAATCACACAAGAAGAAAATTCGAAAACAATCTGGAAGTTTTTCTGGTGCAAAGCCAGCATTATAAAAGTCACAGGCAAGGCACAGATCCCAAGTTCTGAAACAGGGTTAAAGCATGCAAAATTGAATACTTCAAAAAAAAGCCCGATTCCTTCATGCTTGCACTTCTTCAAAGGAAAATGGGAGCAAGCAAATGCCTGTATAAAAAGTGTTAAAAAATGAAAGGTTATGAACATTACAAACGACATAGTTTTAATCAAATTTTCCAGTACTTATGAAAAACAGCAATTGGCCCCCAGGCAGATTTATCAGGCACAGTAAATTTGGTCAAAACTTTGTGGGAGGCTCAACAAAAGTGACAAAAATGCCTCTATATGAATAAAACCCAAATGACTACAAGATCTGGAGGTTTAAATGAAACCTGCTCAGCTGCTGCCAACAATACGCTGAAACAGCTACCAGGAGGTCAGTGGGGAGCCCCAGGTGTTTGTTTCCATTCAAGTAAAATCCATTCTGTTATGATATCACGAATTTTTATGCCGCCATAGATTACTGCAAATGTATTCTCAGATAAAAGGCAAAGTGAAAGAAACCACACAAGGTCTCCCCTTCTCCTCCCCCTAGACGCTGTACTCAGCCTGTTCAGCTAGCAAACCCTGCAAAAAAACAACTCTGGGTTTTCTTTAACCTATTAGCAAATGCAATAGGTACACAAAAGGACCTGGTGAATCCCAGAGCAATGCAAGGTGGTACGTGGAAATCAGGAAGGAAGCATGAACTTTCCCATGCTGCAGGTAGCAGTAAGCTATTATAACTGCCTCTCATGGAACTTCACTCATCTTTTAAATGTCTGTAGCCAGTCTGATTACAAACAACCATTTATGCCCGGAGATGGGAGGCACAACTTCTTTCAGTAGGAGTGCTGGCTGTGAAGTGTTTGCTTAAAATCCTCCCACAACACTCAAAGCTGCTGCAGGGAAGTTTTCCTTTCAGGTGACACATCAGCCTTGATTACTTAACTACCCTGATGCAAGAATAAAAATTACTTTTGTCCACGACCAAACTATATATATTTAAAATAAAAGAACAGACCTAGGGTATATTTAAGCCACTCACAGCTGAACGCTGTGCACAGAACTGCGAGCACGGTCCCCGGCAGACCGTGAGCGGGCGGCACGCCCCGCGCCCGTGCCCTGCCCGGCCCGGCTGCCTGACAAACCCCGCCGGGCCGCGCCGCCCGCCCCGGG
>VYXC01006597.1:748392-779769 GCA_013397175.1 Platysteira castanea
TTTTTTTTTTTTTTTGCTTGCTAGCTTTGTTGATGGTTTAGGAAAGTGTAGCACAGCAACGAGTATTAAGCAAACCGAAGGCATCCTAAGTATTCAAGTGGTAAGGGGTTTTTTTCTTCCTTTAAGGAAATATACTGCAATTCTCCTCAGTTATCACCAGGTGGCCTTAAAAGTCGCTTGTTTTTCTGAAGTGGGGAATAATTTAGACATGAGGAAGTGATGTATCCCAGTGCTGCAACCGTTCCAGGAAATAGTTAGGTTATAGTTCCCAGCAAGGTTTATTTTTCTGCCTGTGTCTTTTGTGTACTGAGCTGTAGCTAGTACTGAAAATATTAAACGTTAAGACTGCAGGTTTCCATTTAAATTGTATCATTGAACTCTCTTTTTTTATTCTTTTTTTTTTCTGTTAAGAATTTGGATTGTCAAGGATTCATGATGATGAGCCTTTTTTTCCCTCTTTTATTTGTCTCTGTTCTGTTTATGAACAGCTTCTCAGGAGTGCAGGGAAGGAAATGGAAAGGTGAAGGTACTACTCAGAACCTCGAAAATATTGTCATTGGAAGATGCTATGATTATATTAGAGTTGTGAACCCTGCTGTTGGGTAAGTTTTGTTTGTTTCTGGCTTAGTTTGTTATGTTCTGTACAAAATGCTTATTAATCAGAAGCCTGATATTATGCTTCTAGCCATGAAAGTGGTCCTGTTGAAGCCCACATTCTTGTAGCTGTCTGGAAATAACAAAATAACTTTGATGGATGTAATATTTTACATAAGGTAGTGCAATTAAGGCAAGATTTTTAATCCTTCAATTCTTTATTTCACATTTCTTGTCCCTCCGCCCCCACCTCCCCTCACTTTCTGTAAGGAGAGCACCACACAGAAATGACAGGGAGAGTGTTTTGGAAGTACCAAATCTGACAGCACTCCTGGGAAGACCAGCTTTGCCTTTCATGCCTGTGTGTGAGTTCATGTAAGAAGGGTAACACCTCACTTTATAGCTATCCTGTAGTACCGAAGGAAACTGTTTAGCTCATCCACCTGACAAATCAAATAGTAACCAGCTGCTCAAGCAGAATTACCTATGAGCTTTCATTGGCTGTGCTAATTACACAGAACTGGAGGTAAATCACACACTTTGCTAAAATGGGCACTTTTCTGTCTTCCTTGCACTGTAAGTGCTTCAGTAAAAAGGAAGAAAACAAGAACAGTCTCCTGGAGGTCAGCCCTTTATTCTGCCACTAAGAAGTTGCCCTAATAGTGTGAAGAGGTATTTTCAGAGGGGCCCTGGCTGGCTTCCTGTAGCATTGAATTGCTGTCTTCAACAGGGTTAGATTATATTGCGATATCACCTAATTTCCCCAGCCTCCCATTTTCAGTTCCTGTTGCAAAAGAGGAAGATAAAGGGCTTAAAACAACTTTTTTTGCTTTTAACAAAGGCAAAACATTATATTTCTGCACAATAACACTCTTAACTTATCAGAAGTGTTTTCTCTCAAGTTTCTTATGAGGGAAAAATATCACCCTAATGCAAATAACACAGTGCTTGAATTTCAGTGAAACAGTTCAAGCTTGACAAATTTATAAACATGTCACAATGGAAAGTGGAAGTAAACTTTAAGTGTAGAGTTCTACATTCCTACAATATATAATATAAAAATATGTGAACTTACTTAACAGTTGTGCAGGTAATCTGGTCTTGCAGTAGGCTCTAGGTAGGTGGAGTTCCTGTAGGATTTAACAGATTTCACTTCATTTATATGTGAAACAGGACATGAATAATAATGCAGAATATGCTAAAATGAGCAACATAAAGGATAGTTATGGTAGAATTTTTAACTGTATCCTTAACTGATTTGGACTTTTAGAGATGTAAATGCAATATTCTTGAAAGCATTCTATATATCTCATATTTATGATAGTTTTGTGATCTAATGAATTCTGGTGACATTTTCACAATATGACTTTAAAACTGAGAAGTTTGAATGTGTTCGTCAGAGTATTCTTGCTCAGGATAGCATGAAGCCAGGCAGGACATTGGGACCACTTTCCTGAATTTAGACCAGAAATGGCATTATTAAAAGAAGAGCTACACAATTGATTTCATATAATGTGGGGATTTTTCTCTTTCCCTTAGGTCTATAAGTAAATAATGTAATTCAAACAAAATGGAAATTTCATATTGCCCAGGTGCAAAACAGATATTCTAATTATTTATAGTCCTTTGTTCATTGGCTGTTTCTTAGTTGACCCTGGCTTTTATAGTGACATGACCACCTGGATAGGTTTTGCTTCCGAATTTATGTGCAAATTTTCTAAAAATACTTTGCTAACATAAAGGAAGTTAGCAAAACTTGTCCTTACACTGCAACATAGTTAAAACATAAAGATGTTTAAGAGAAACTTGCCCACATGTTAAAACAGAGTATGCAAAATGGCGGTTAAAAGAGACATTTTACAAAGTGCCGTGGCCATGTAGAAGTGAGGAATTTGATTGAACATCATATTTGACATTTCCTAACAGGAGTACCCTAAATAACACAAATGTTTCTGTAGTGCTTTTCCTCCATATTTGTTTATTTGTGATGTAATGAATTCTGTAGACCTAATGTAGTAAATCATGGAAGCTTTGAAAACAATTTTTTAACTAACTAGTATGAAATTAATCCAATTTACAAGTGTCTACTAAGATTAGAAGGAATTGTCCTGAACTGCAGTCCTTCCCCACCCTACTTTCAAGAAGTGCTTTTGCCAGCTAAGAAGTTTAGAGTATCTGAGCAGAATAATCCTTTTGATTTAGAAGCTGTTCAAACCTGGTTGAGAAATCTTGAAATAAAAAGCAATATGCAAATTAACTAGAAAATTACTGATGGATTCAACTGTCAAGAAAGATGCTAAAAGTTCGGTTGATCATGACTTACAAGTACTAACATAAATGCTTCAAGTAGAAGGCTCTTGAGCAAAATGAGCCCTAAGTATATACAATTGTCAGAAGCTAAAATATAACTGCTTGAAATCAGAAATTGCGTGCAAATCCTTTTATTAAGTAAATCTGTCTAAATCTTGAAACGACTGATCAAGGATTATATTGCATCACTGAAAATTTTCAGGACAAGATGCATATCTGCTTATGAAAGCATGACCAGAGATTACGGTAAGAAAATCTGTGGTCTGTTTCCTGCTTAGCTCATCACAAGAGGTCCTTTAAAGTGTCTATGACATTCAGAGTCACAAAGCAGCTCCCTAAAGACCCTGTACCAGCAGAAACCATGCTGTTTATGGGTGATGCTAAATGAGCAAAACACTGTAATGGCAAAGTTTGGTTTACTTATCAGGACTACTGTTGTTCAAGCTAGAGCTTTGCAATGACAGCTATTCATCTTAGGAAGGCATCTCTTCGTCACAATCATTATTCTACCATCGAAACTTTTTAGCAACTCATCCTGCACTTGAATCTGACATTTTAAGAGTAATAATGCATTCCACCAGTGTTGGATGTTTAGCTATGGTTTATTTTAAGTGAATCTAGAAAATTTCAAAGCAAGCTTTTTCTTCAGTATTTCTACAGTACGGGATAGTGAACTCACTGTGTATACCGTACCTACTAAGATTTTTGTTGAATCATAATGTTTTTCTAATTCCACACTGTAAATGCTAATATTTTCCTTGCTACTTCTTCCTTATCTGCTGCAGTTATGACTCAGAAGACAAGATCTCGATGCCTTTCCTGAGCTACAAGTTTTTTACCACCCTGACTTCAGTTTTCTGCCTTAGCCTTATATGGATTTTAATTTAGGTATTTGAAGGAGTTAAGAACAAGTAACTTTCTTGCTTGACTGTAAAAAACCAATTTTGCTATTTGTTTGTTTCAATGATTACAGTGAGAAGAATTGTTCACAGATATGGGAAGCATTTAAAAATGCATTTATTAACAAGGATCCTTGCAGCGTTCTACCTGAGGATTATGAATTATTTATCAACCTGTCATTGCACACAATTCCACCTAACAAGGTAATAATTTTTTATGTTAACTGCCCTGTGACATACAACAGATTTTACGTGACACAGTTCAAATTGACAAGTCATTCTGTGGCTGACTTGTGAGTCATTCTTTTTGACCTGTCTAGTTTATAAACTAGACTCAGACTTAATAGCATGTTTTAGTGTGTTTGGCTCCATTTATTTTATGGAATAACTTCTCAGCAATGTCTCTCTTTTCATACTACAGAGATCCCCCATTTTTCCTGCTGTGCTGGGAGCTGTGCTATAGTCCCTGAACTTCCTACTTTTCCTGAAGTTAGGTGCTCTGGCTGCAAATGCTGTGCCTGCTATCATCTTTTGCATTTACTCCTCACAGCTAAGTCTCATGACAGTGACATGTTAAACACTGACATACTGAACAAGCAAAAGCAGAATTGAGAGAGGACGTTGTTCTATGCCAGAGAACAGTAAGGGTTTGATGTGCTGGCAATTGCAAAGAACTGCGAAAGTGCAAAAGACGTGTTGTGCTTTAAAGCAGTTTTTCCTCTAGCACAATTAATCCTCATTATTAAATGATACAAGCTAAACCAACAAATACTACTGTCAACATAGCTTAATTCATGAGATGTTCCACAAACACAGAAATAACATCTAGACATACGATTTTTTTCACACCATAAGCAAGCATAGCAACGTGAGAGATTTCTGGTAACATATCTCGCTTATAAATATCTTCCTTTTCTCCTTCTCCTAAATCTGTCTGCTGAGACAGGCAAAGCTAGGCCTAACTATATTTAAAATAGGTCTATATCCCTTCTCATCAAACTGGTACTGTCCCTCAAGTCATTTGTGATCAGAATTTATGAGCTGTAAAATTAAAAATTTTGTTCCTTTAAAGAGATAGCTAACATTTCTGATTATTAGCTTGATTTTGAAAGAAATACCAAAACATGTTTTAAACTGTTTTCAGCACCCCATAATCTCATTGTGTCCACACCCAGGTGTTGGTACATTTCTTCTCTATGTTTTTTTTCCTAGTCTCTCTTCTGGGAAAATAATCAGCTACTAGTCAATAGCTTTGCTGACAGAGGACGTCGCTACATGTCTCTGGGTGATACTCTGTTTGGCTTCTTTGGAGATTTTCTAAACTGGTGTGGGCAGGCAGACAGCCCTGGTAAGACGATGAGTGCTATGTTAAACATTTGTCTGTAAAGCCATAATGAAGACCGACTGCTGTGTTCTGGAGAAATTAAATTTGCTCTTACCTCATGAAAAATCAGGGATAGCTTCACTGTCTGGTTCTCTCTTGTATTGTGTGAATATTTAACACTGCAGTCAGGGGAGCACACGGTGAAATCTAAGTGGTGCTACAGTGGAGATAAGCCTCTTTTTCGGTCACCTGAACCTGGAGCTCTCTGCATCCCAGGAACAGAGTTAGAGCCACTTCAGCCAACTTACTGAATCCACAGAATGTCACTGTTTGTGTAAATTACAGAGGATGGGAAATTATTGAAAAAAACACAACGGTCAGCTTTCGGTGCTATGTCAAATGATCTTGTGGCTTCAGTGAATAATGCACAAATATATTTAGTTGCTTTCTAAAGTTATTTTTATAGTCATTATCATCTCTTTAATAGCACAAATCACATGCCTTCCTACAGGACTGGACTATGAATCCTGCCCTACCACGATGGAATGTGAAAACAATGCAGTGGAATCTTTCTGGAGGATGGCCTCAATCACTGTAAATAATGTATTAGTGCTGACTTCATACATCTGCGAGTGTGTCCGGGGTGGTTCAGGAAAACATTGCCAGTTCAAAACAGATATAAACCTGTAACTCTGCTGGATTATTTCCTCTGATACAAATACACTGTTTTAGACTGGCTGCCACGTTTTGGCAAGACAACCTAGCTTTAACCTTAGCTAGATATTGTGTTAAAATTCTGTTAGCTTTGTTAATATAAAGCATATAATCACAGGAAGCACATTGAGTGTCTACTGATTACAGGTCCTAAGTGACATTTGACAGCCTTGCTGAAAACCCTTTACTCACAGATCAAATTCAACAGAGAATACCAAAATGCTTTCTTCTTGTGCTGAAGAAACTACTTATAGATGTGAGAAAATAGTTTGAGAAGAACCATTGAATTAAACCATGGTCTCTTTAGTTCCTGTCCTTTTTACTGTGATGACCTGCTAGGGTGCTAGTCTAGTATTATTTTTGCAGTTCTGCTATCCTTCGTGGTAAAATTCTTTCCTTGGTCAATGTTGTTTGCAACATACCAAGTCATATGACAAATCTGTGAGATCTGAAAAGCACTGTTACCTATTGCAGTATGCACAGCACAGCTCTGGGGTGATACACGTCTTGTTGAATGGTTCTGCAGACGGAGGAGCTTATCCACAGCCAGGGTAAGAAAACTGACTGATTTATCTGTACAGAGTCTGATGACTACAAAAAAGAAAAGTCAACCAGTTATTTGGGTCTTCTGCTGCACAAAGCATGGGAAGTGTGGCTGAAAGAACCTGTTGTATCAAAGTCTGCTGAGTTGGGGGCACAACTGTTAATTGCCCCTAGCTGAAGGAATTAATACGTAGTGGATGGAAAAAATCCTTTCAACTCCTGCATTTGACAAACTGCTGACGCAAGCAGGGTGAATGCTCTTTGAAAGCTGCCTTCAGGTCAGCCAATATAGTGTGGCAAAATGTGTATGTCTTCAAAAAGCTGAGTGTTAACAAAATTTCTCTTCAGGGACATGTCCAAGTAGAGGATATTGTTACAAGGAGTGTAGCTTTTGTCAGGCCTAGGAGCAGACTTGGTAAAGTTCTAAAGGGAAAGTATTTCCCTATGACCAAGAGTGGAAGTAGTTTGAAATCTGTTACGGTTTCAGAAAGCTAAAACAAAAGCTTGTTGAGGAGGATAGTAGCAAAGATGAGGTGCTTCTTCTCCTTAGTTTCTTTTATATTAAGGACAGGTGTATTTTTCCTGATTCACCAAGTGTACCACCATGGAGAAGTTCATCTAAGCTTACATTCAAAATTTATTCTAAAAGCACACCCTTTAGAACTTTTACTATGTGTCTGTAGTAACTGCTTACTTGTGGTAAAAAATACATCTTTCATTACCTCAGCAGCTGTCCTGTCCAGGGCAGATCAAAAAATTACATCTTTTAAAAACCCATAGAAGAAATCCTCCTCCTGAGTTCACTGAGGACTAAAAATGACAGTTGAAAAGGCAATTTTATCCCTGGGTAGGAGAGAAACAAGAACCATCTTTTCCAAAACACCTACTAACTTCTTACTCTGTCCCCCAAAATGTCCATCTCTGTACACAGCTTTCAGCTAATCACAAAGAGATACAATCTCCTTGAATATGTCAGGTGGTCAGCTGGGATCAAATCTTCTGCAGATGGTAATACCTGGCAGCAGGCCAATACCCAGAATCTAGTATGGATTCCTTATTTCAGAAATGGATTCCTTATTTCCATTAATTTACAGATTCCTCATTTCAGAAACATCTTACACACAAATTAATTCCACCAGTTCCCTGGGTTGCCAGTCTGGTGGTATTTTAACCAGTGAAATAACCACTGGAGCACAGCCAAAGAGAAAACAAAGCCAGTTACTCTGTTTGTTTTCTTTGCTGTGTATCTTCTCGTCCGTTTATGACTGAATTTTTTTAAAGAGCTCATGTTTGAAAGAGGCTGGAAGTTGAATAATTAATAGCAGAAGGTAATCTGAAAGATCTGCCTGTCTTCCTAACCATCTCTCTGGTCAGTTTTCAAGTATTTCAAAGCCACTTTCAATGTTTATCCTGTTTTAAAGTTTGTACACTTAAATAATCACTAAGTCACCTGATATCACTTCAGTTAAGATTTAGTTCTCATTTCATGGAAAAATAACTTTCCTCATTCACACATTATGAATTTAGTTGGCAGATTTCTTTAATAATAGTAGCCAGTTCAAAAATCAGTTTTACTGAAGTTAGTTGTATATTGTTCCTCTACGGTTTCTGACTCCTCTAGTTAAAGATTTCTCCAAATGTGGGAGCCAGCTTCTTTTTTTTCTGGCTATGACATATGCATGAATGAGTAAATGAGTTGGAATCTTTATTTTCTGTTACATTTTCACTATGTGTTGGACAGGCTTGGACACCTTGGACACATAGGCAAACCTGCTGTTGCTTCTACTGGTCTGTGGTCAGCCACCGCTGTACCAGATTTGACCAGATAAAGCAGCTCTTGGTATTTGCATCCTCCTGTTCTACTTCTCCAGAAATTTAAAATAACTTGCTGACTTCACAAACCAACAGACACTGGCAAGCAACACATGTCCTGTGCTTCCATGTCAGAGCTCTGGTAGTTTGCCTGAAGGCACTGGGAGGACAAACCCACATTGTCACTGCTGGTCTCAACCAGGAAGTGGCAACTGACAGTCCCTTCTTCTCTGTGGGGGTTTCAGAAGGTTTAAAAGGGCTAAGAGACACTGTAGTGCTGATATAGACATTAAAGAAGACACACGTTAGGCAAATAGAAAATTAGAGGAGAGACCTAGGCCCAGACTTGGACCAGGCGTTCGGTGAGGACATAGCTCTTATAAGCTTTCTGAGGAAAAAAACCCTAAAAGGTTGGAAATCATTATACTTCATCATGCTGAAAGGGTTAGAAATCTCTGGCTCTAAAATGCCAGCATCTCACAATAAAAAAAAATTTAAAAAAAAAAAAAAATCAATCTACAGACATTAAAATCAACCTTTGGATTTCATATTTTCTTTGATTAGATATTATGAGGAAGTATCAAATGCTTTTTGTTTTGTTTTTTGCATTTTTAAAAGTTATTGTGGTTCACTTTTAGGTGAATTCATTAATGCAGAGGAGGAAAAGACTAATTAATTTTCATGTTCTTTATAGTTCTAATTTTTTTTTCTTTGATTAGTTTTTTTGCAGATTATGAAATACCTAATCTCCAGAAAGGCAAAATCTCACAAATTGTCATTTGGGTTGTGGATGATATTGAAGGACCAGATATGTGAGTTACATCTTCAAGAAAAATTAATTTCTCCCTTTTGGACCCATCTTTAAAATTTCACCTTATCTTTCTCTTTGATTATATTTGCGTACTACTTAAATGGAAGTATTTTAGATGCTTTCATGAACACAGAAGACACAACCTGCCATAGAAATAAATTCTGATGTTGGATCTGGAGCCAGCTCTTGGTTAGATGTGTGTGTGGATCTCAGACCTTGAATGAAGATAGAGCATGAACAAGAGTCAATCTGCATTTCAGATTAAGTGCTGATGAGTGATAGTTCTTTCACTTTACCATATGCATTCTTTTCATTTTCACCCGTCTTAACTACTTCAATATTTGTAGAAGCAGACAAATACCAACAGGGGTCTCCTTTTCTCTCAATAATTAATCCAGTAATAAAATGGAGGCTTTCTAAGTGTCTAATTTTGCTGGTAATTTAATTAAAGCAAACAAAAAAATAAGTAATAAACAAATATAACAAAACTGATCAGTCCAAACAGAATAGTCTGTTGTGTATTTTACCACAATGCTATGAAGTCTACATAACATAGTTCAGATTAGCATTTCTCAGCCTATCTCTCTAAATCAAAGAATCATACCCTTTGGGAGGGAAAAAAACATACAGCTCATCTTTGCAAAAGTTGCCCTTATTACAAAGAGAAGTTAAGACAAGCACTGAATATTAATATATCTTTCAGTTAATGGATGCATGGAAGTATTTGTGTATTTTTATTAGTTGTTTCCTACAATTATTTTGTTGGTCTCCGTATGATTCTTCAGTCATGGGTATTTACTGCCCAGCAGATAAGTAGCACTGGCCTTAATACTTTATGTTGGTGCAAGTTTAGAGGTCCCAGTGGGTTCTGCATTATGCTAAACTTTCTTATGCTATTTGGACTACAAATTTAAAAATCAATGCTAGAAATAGGAGCTGTGTTTAGGATTATTTCTGGGGGTTTTCTCTCTCTTTGTTTTTTTCTATTATTCAACATTCCAGAGAGAGAACAAGCTTCTAACAACACGTATAATTCTCATTTATTATAACGAACTTACTCTGTAAGGACAGGTAGCATCAACTTTACCACTACCTAAAGAGTTGCCAAAGAATATTGCAAACAATAAATATTGTACAAAATTATTTAGGTATTTTTCTGTCTAGTCAAATATTAAATGTGGGATTATTGATTAATAGAATCTGAAAATGCTACACTGGCTGAAGCCAATCTTCCAGACTCTGTAAACTAAGGATAAATTGTGAAACAACTGTAGTGCAAGCAAATGAAGCATAAATAGCAATGTACACTGTTCTTCTGGAGGTGTTATGGAATACAGAAGAGATGAAGTAATGGGGATTTACTTTACTAATTCCATCAAGTTCCATGAAAAGAAACTGTATTACAAAAGACTTGCAATAATACTGAAATCCTTTCTCACAGAGATTCCTGTGGAACTCATAGTGTAAAGATACTAGAAACCAGGCTGAAAACCCTTGGTTATGATGTCACTTGCACTGACAATAACAAGTAAGTGCAAACCTTTTATTAATATGCTGTATTTGCAGAAGCACCTTATCTATTTTGATTCTTACTGGTTAATACTGAAGTGCCATTAAAGTTGTCTCTTCAGGAAGAACTGATATGTTGGAGAGATGATGTCACATTTTTCAGACTTGGCATTTTTTGATTGTGAATTGAGTAAAATACTACATCTTATTGTATGATTGGGTGGAATATTGAACTTACACAATGCCAGACACAGAAGATGGCCTCGTGTATTTGGATTCAAAATCTAAACAACAGTTAAAAACGCTATTGAATGTCTGCAGAACTACCAGTTATCCACAATAGGTTTCACAGCTCTAGTCATTCCCATAGACTGTAAGATAAATTTAATGAAGGGAAGATTTAAACATTATAACACTGTGAATTTGTTTCATTTTTTCATGGTTTTTTTCTCAATTGTCTGCCTGAAAGGTGCTAAATAAAATGGTATTTTCACAGGTCTGTAATGTTCTTACTATGCCTGGATAATCCTGATGATTCTAAGTGTGCCCTTGCATCGTAAGTAAAAGAAGTTCGACCTTCCTCAGTGTCATTACAACTGAATAAATTATGCAGAAGTCAACAGTTCAACAGATCCCACCTCTGCCACCTGTTATGTGTCACCCGTATGCAATACACAGTGTTCTCAAATTTGTTACTTACGGTGGATTGAGTTAGCAGTTTCTATTCACAAATTGTGCACAGCTGTCTGTGAGCACCTGCTGTTCAAAATTAGGTGTTAATGGGTTCTCACTGATCACACAGTAACACTGTATATCACTGATGATGTGAAGTTTGTACATATCACTGTTCTGATATAGAATCTTACAAATTTGAAGTTGCTTTCATTAATATAATTTCTTGAATAATCAAACTATAGATCAAATGGCAACAGATCTAAAGGACATTTCTCCAGCTACTGGAATTTTCAGTTCTAAATTTTGAGGACGTTTCCTTTTAATCTTCCATTTTGTGCGAAACTTAATTTCTGTATTTTAATGTATTTAGCTTTGGCCAGTGAATTATCTACAAAGACTGCGGATAACATCCAAGACACAACTTCCTAATTAGCAAGCATTACTCCCAAACTCCCTGCTTATCCATATTTATCTTTATTATATAAGGAGCATTAAATTAATTTATTATGTATTTCAGTGAATTTACAGTAAAGATTAGTTTTCAATTCTGACTATGTTTCTTAATCTATATGCTATTGCGTATATAGGTATACGCATAAGATACTTGAACATTTGAATGAGAACTTCCTCACTGTTTGGAATTTTGTAGCATATATTATATGCTATTTATATTATTTTTATGGATAATCCATGCTTTATTTCTTACTGCCCTTTCTTCCCTGTTCAAGCCCACGCAAATTTTTGTTTGTTAATACCTATGTGATATTGCAATGTTAACTTCTGCTGTGAAAGTCTTGATTTGCTGTCCCTTGTAATGGCAGCAAAGGGTGCAACTCCAGCTTGCCTGCCTCAGGGGAGGGGCTGTAGTGCTTCATGCAGCACAGAAAAGGAGGTGGGTATCACCTTTAGTAACGTGTCCAGTTTTCGGCACACACTTAGAGAGAAAATGAGTATTCCCTGTTCTTGCTGGTCACTGAAAACTTATACTCGCCTTGCCATGCAACATTTATTCTCGCATGCAAATTACATCCTGGCACCAGCATATAAATGTTATGAAAATGGTGAGTTTATAGATACCACTGGTAGCTCCAGACTTCTAGGCAGTAGATCACAGAACAGACTACCTGTTAAGGCTGTGATTGGTTACAAAATGCCACTTGCACAGTGGATTAAAATAGGGTTTCCTTGTTCTGCCATTGAATTTTAGGGCTTTTGTTTACACGTCAACAGAAAATACAGTTATGCTCTTCAAAATAATAGCTGTGAACATATTGACAATATTAACAAACTGGAAGGAAAAGCACTTCACAGGACTTTGCAAAATACAATATTGTGAGCTCTTAACAGAAGATTTTTCTCTTCTCCCAGGTTTTAAATAGTTTTCCTCAAAGTTTTTTGATGTGGGCATGTTACTCGGCTGAGGAAACCTGGATGAGAAGGCCTTTGGAAACCATTAATGTGCTTTTCCTTCCAGCTAAGGGATGAGCGTGCAGTTCTGCAGTATGGCCACTTGGCGTTTGCAGTGTGCAAGCAGCAGAGCAGCCGCCCCTTCCTTTCCATCCATGTCGGTGCTTTAAGTAACATAATCCCAGGTGTACTTGAAACCAGTCTCACGCTCTCCTGGGGTAACTACTGAGCAACTCAGCTGTTCTCATCCTTCTTAGGAAAAGTTTCCTTGCTTGTTTCCTTCATGCGCCTTGTATTCCATCCTGTATGCATGTCACTGTAATAAGTTTGATTCATTTCATATCTATCCCAAATCACAATAGAGCTTCCCAGTCTAAATGCACACCTATCATTGCCTCTCCCTGAAATTTAAGTAACTTAAATACTACAAGCCAATGAATACTTACATTCTTGCTAAAATCACTTAATTCTTGCAGTAAATAACACCACCTCCATTGAAACTAGCTGCCTTTTCAGAGAGAGCTTTAAGCAGATGCATATAAATTATTTTATGATTATCTTCTTGGGTATGTTTTCTGTGTGGATGGATCCCTGCTCTGTGATGGTCCATTAACTGACATGGGGGCATTTTGGTCAGTAGGGGTATCACTATTTGGAGGGTGTATCTGTTAGGAAAGGTTTGCTTTGCGGTGTATGTGTTCTCAGTGTTCATACTTCCATAATAAACCATGAAACAGGCATGCAGGCTCTTACGCATCCCCTTTCACAAGGGTTATTTGCTATTACAAGGCTGAAAGCTGCCCCCTCAGCCTCCAGAGAATAACATCCTGAGCCCAAAATATCAGAGTTGGACAAGTGACTTTTTATGTCACAACTCCTGTTAGATTGGCATAGCAAAGGAGAGAGCTGGGTCAGGGTAGCAGAAGGATGGCCTAGAGGGTGCTGTAATGTACTTGGGGCTTCTTGCATAGTGGTAGTGCCCCTTAACTCCTTTCCAGACTTGAACTATGCTCCTGCTGAGTCAAATTTGGACTTTGGCTTGTTAAGGTGACACTCTGACGATAGAAAAAGCGTGTGAGTGAAAAACACCCACTAGATGGCATAGATGGCTTACAAATGTAAGCAGGAAGGAAGCCAGATGCAACCTGTTAGTCGTGGTATGTATTACTTGCATTATTGCAATGTCAGGGAGACTTAGAAGTGGATCTGGATACTGCTGTACCAAGTCCTGTGAAAATACAGTCCTCCAGGACCACTACTGTCTCCAAAAGCATTATAAAATCACAAGCATAAGGCCGGAGACAGCAAATGGATGTGGAGAGACAAGAAGGCTCTTGTGTAAAGGTAGAAAGAAGAGTTCCCAGGGTTTTGCAAAGATATTCTGTTTATAGAATCATGACAGCCAAAGGGAATCCGTTGGCAGGCTCATAGAAAGAAACTTCTAGCTTAGCACTTGGACCACAAACTTCACTCTTGGCAGCAAACCCCTGATATTTAAAAGAATCCTATCTCAGCTCTGGGCTGTGAACATCCTGTTTGTTTTCTCTTCTTCAGATCTGCACCAGCAGCACAAAGAGGACCTATATCTTCAGACAGAGGAGGCAGCTGGAACAAGCTCATGTTTGTTTCTTTTGCAGGCTTTTTGTTCAGATTTGCTTTAGTGTACTAAGTTAATCAACTGAATCCATATCCTCTCTTTGCCTTAGCTGGCTATAAATTTGGCTTCAGCTAATTTCTAACTGCAGTTTCACCCTGCTTTTGGGACTGGCAAACCTGCATATTAAAACCTTGCATAATAGATACTGGCTTCTTTTAGTATCAAAAATTATCCTACTGCTGCTAGAAAGCCTCACCCTTCATTTTCTTTTCTTTTTCTAGAAGTTCATTGCTATTTCCTTTTATCTTTATTCTCCAGAATTAAACTGAGAATAATACTTCCTGTTCACATATTTCAGAAAGAAAAGCGACGCTATGCCTGTCATACATCATCCACAGAGATTACTTGTAGTTTGTAAAACCACCCTAGCATTTGACCTTTGAAACTAGGTGACTGATAATCATGTTTTGGGAAGGCAAATCATAAATTCAGGTGGGAGAGATCTTAGATTGCTTTCTTGATACAAGAGGCAATAGGTAAGAGAGTGGAAAAGTAAACTCATTTTCATAAGTGGTCCTGTACTTGGGCCAAACTTAAAAACTAGGGTACAGTTAGATTCTGGCTGCATACTTCCATATAGTATTTTACCACATAATATCAACTGCTTCACCATCCACACAGCTGTTCCTCAGCTGGCTGTTTCCTGGCCACTGGATAGCAAATAGTCAGAAATACCAGGTCTAGAAAGTTCCACGGTTTTTCCACCATGATGTGATTTATGGTATATCAAATTCCGATAAGAACCTGCCAAGTCAGACATTGGCCTGCTTGCAGTGAACTCAGATAGCAGGGTTCAGAATACACTGAGGAGAGAGCAGATGCCATCCTGAGGTTTCTTGAGTTACTTACGTGAATTCCAGTGTTGCAGCTAGATGATCCTCTAAATCACCAAAAAATCCAGCTACCAAGGTGACACATATATCTTCAGAAAAAAATAGTCATTCTGCTAGAGAATAACTTTATGTAGATATTTTTTGCACAATCTGTGTTAGCTTTTGCATTATTTATTTGTGTTTGTATTGACTGGTTGCCAGGAAACTGGGAGGGAATGTTCCTTTTATCTCAGTGAATCTGATTTAGAGGTCCATAGTAGATTTACATACTTTCAAATTTTGATACAACTGTATCCTGTTGTATGTTTGAAAGATAAAATACTTAAAATATGTTGTTGTTGCTTATTTGTCTTGCTCCCCTGCCCGTAATAATCTTTAATTTGGTTTTAACACAAATCTCTCTATATTACACACCTATTTGGGTTTGCCTAGGTCACAGGTGGGCTTAGGCTCCAGCTTGAAGGATTTTTGTGTCTGTTTCAGACACAAAGAAGTACTGAAAGTACAGAAGTACTGAAAGTACTGAAATCAGAAATTACTGACCTTTGAAAATCTGGGCTGTATTATGCCTCAAAATTTTTCCCTATCTGTTCTGTAACTTTAGTCCTTTGATTAGTTCCTTCAATGTTCTCTTCATTTTATATTGTTTTGTTGTTTCATGTTTTATTATTTACAGCAGCTGCCAGAGTAGTAAGAAAGGTATCTGTAACACAGTCACATCTCAGACAGCTAAAGCCAAGCACTTTTGAGCAATCTTCTATTTGCCCACAGCAGATCACATCATGACACATTTTGGGCCACAGGCTGTAGAGGTAGTGTGTGGGAGGCTCCTAGGTGTCCAAGCCATCAGCAGGGCTGGGGTGTCCTCCCTACTGCCCTGTACCTGGCAGTGTGTGTGAGATCCAGAGAGCAGCTCAGTACCATTAACCAGCCATGTGCCTCTCAGGCAACTTCCATCCACAAGCCAAGCATCCCTGCTGGCCAGCTTTTGCTTTCCAGCTTACGAAAGCTTTCCAGCCTCTGCATGTAATTGACTCCAGCAGCACAGTCAGTGCTGGCAGTTACACATGGTACCAACCACACTGTAGAAAATGCTAAATAATTCTGTTTTGGAAAAAAAAATTAAAATACAAAGTAGGATAGCTACAATTCAAACAACTGAGGTTATTTACTGCATAACCTTATGTTAAGAACAACACACTCAGAACCTCCTGCAGTGTTTTCTTATTTCTAATGTTCGTTCCTCTTTTCCCATTACTTCAACTCAGTAGCAAAAACAGCAATTTCTTTTCTAATACCTGTTCAGTAAAGTGTCTCAAACTTGCTTAAAAGACTTGGGAAGATCTGTAAAGATTTTTAGCTAACCAACTAATATAACGAGTAAAAAAACTGAGTGTGAATAATTTGTTCTGAGTTTAACATAATGGTTTTAATCTGTGCAAAAGAACAGTGTGACTGGCATCTCGGAAGCTAAGGGCAGAAGTGTCAGCAAAACAAGAAACAATAAGGTCATTTGTTACTCTCAGAGGGAGGGAGAGACATGAACATGTCTTTTTTTATTTCTACATCTATAAGGATGTGAATAGTGCTATTTACAGATATATGTTACACCTAAGTGGTGACAATCAGCGAGGTGAGCCTGTGCTATGTCTTGAACACTCAGGAAATGCTCTGATTAGCAATGCCTTATGTAAGAGCTGTGCCAAATGTGGAGAACTCATACTGTCCAAAAGGCATCTGCCCTTCTCCTTAAACTCACACAGGCCTGGGAAAGTTCACAAATATATATTCAAAATGTTTCAACCATTCATATTTGTACTAGCAGTATTACAAAAACAGCTGTCTCCGGGTGTGAATTTGAGGGAGAAAATATTTCAGATGAACACAATATGTATATCACTTAATTTTGAGTCCTGTTGGATGCCAAAATGCTGAGTAGATCTACTAATATCCAACTACTTATGGCAAATGAAAACATCATGTACAGGAGCATTACAAGTTCTGCAGACAGACTGTGGAAGCTACTGAGACTAAGGCAGTATTTCCTGCTGCACCCGTTTTGTGGACCACTTAAACACTCTGTTATCTCACATTTTTCATTCCTATATAAAAGTAAATATAATCTCCCCTCCTACTAATCTGGGGTTTTTTTCTGCTACATGTGTTTCAGTCATTGTATGTGACAAAAGCTGAACTAATTCAGAGTAGTTCCTTTTTCCAGCACGTATGTGCATGCACACATATACATCTGCTCACACCTGCTCTGCCTATTTTTAAATGCAAACTCTTGAATGCTCTGGAGTAAAAAGTTATGAGAATAAAGCAAGGACAACTTGATCACCTCTCTGGCCTTTTTATACTGCTGATCTTTATTTTTGTCATATTGATCTTGATGTGATATTCAGCTGGCATGACTGTGTTTTCAATTGACATTCTTAAATGTAGTGAAATGTGACCTGAAACCTCAAGAATTTGAATAATACTTTTTGTTCCATAAAAGCTAACTCTTTTGATGGTGTTCTTCTCAACTGAATCACCTAGAAATAATTCTGGTATATTTTGCTTCAACAATAATGTGAAGTGGAAGAGTGCTTTTAGCAGAGCCAAGAAATTTGTTTAAAATAGCTCAGTATGGGGAGGCACAGTATCTTTATTTAGCCAAATGTCAGGGTGGCTCAAACACTTCGCAAGTTTTTTTTGATTTTCAGGTTTTTTCTAATTCTAGCTTCTGCCCAGTCTAAATTTACTTGCCATTTTATGTGAGAGGCAAAGAATATAATCTGTCAGATTTTGTTTATAATCTGCAGGCATCTGATTTCCTAGTTTCCTGGAAATTATGAAGGCAAGCTCAGAGATCCTCATTCCCTTACGGCAGCAGCACAGTTCCAGTGCAGGCTGGCAGGGAGACTGGCGCAGGAAATTGGAGCCTGGGAGTGTGGCACGAATGTCCCCTCACGCCATGCCAGAGTGCCCGTGCTGCCTGGCCACCCCCTCCTCCTACCTTCTCCCTTTCTCTGCAGCCACGGCTAAGGTGAACCTGATCTCAGCTCAGATGAGTTACTCTGTATTTTTAGCAGAATATGTGAGCAGAAAATGATGCTGGAAATTCTGTCAGAGGAAAACAAAGGCGGAAATTATAGTGTTCATTTCCTGTCAGCAGCAGGCATTGCAGTGAAGTAAGTGGTCTCTCACTTGTGACCATTTGACTGGGAATACCTCTGGGCTGTGGAAGCACTAAGGGTGGTAAGTTCCTTGACTGCAGACAGAGACGATCCTCCAGAACTCCTCCAGTATGTCTGGAGTATCTTAAGCCCTTAGTTACAATACTTAACAAAGAAATATTTTTAACGCAGTAACTGCGTTTGTCTGGGCATCTCTTGGTGATTAGGCTTGATATGGTCTGGCATCGGGCATGAGTGCTTTGATAAATAATTAACAAAGAATCTAAGTATTGTAGGCAGAAACTAGAATTATAAATCAAGACTGTGACTAATGCTGGATTGCCAAACGCCGGAAGATTTTTTTTTCTCCATTTGCAGCAGGTAAAGTCAAGAGTGCTAAAGAAATGACAGGCGTTCTATCTGCTACACTGTATCAAAGTACAGATGTGGAAAAGCTTCTAGGCCACTTTGTGCTATTTTGAAGAGCAGCAAGCAAAGCAGCAAATGAGTAGAAATAAGTATCCCATGGAAATTTTAATCTTCTGATACCAAAGTCCAACTGTGGACTGGCCTGTGTTAAGATTCATTTTTACTTATCCCTTTGCTTTGATGAAAGTACCACAAAACCATTCTGCAACTTAGAATGTATGCCCTGGGCTTTCACCCAGAACTTTCTGTAACCACTGGACATTAGCATGGGGTTACATGACATATATCACTTGACATATATCATTTGAAAAGTAGTTAAGGACAGTAAGTATAGCCTTGTAAACTGCAGCATCAAATCCCATGCAAATGTTTTTACACATGTATACAGAAGCGCATTTTACATAGTTTTCAACTAGAAAGGATCTTTGTCAAGTTTCTTGGATTTTTGACCTTTGATACATCACATGAAACCTTTCCAAATGGCATGCCTGTATAGTTCTTTTAGGAGTTATTGTGCTATTTGCACACTCCTGGAGTCAGAGAGCCAACTTCTGTATCAACTTTGTTCCCCTGGCTGCCTCAGTGGGACGTGAGCCTTATGGGTATTTCTCTTCAGAATGTGTGAGCAGTATAATAATTAGTGCTGGCTAGAAAACAAGCACTCAGTTTCATGAAAGTTGGTGAGATTACTGCATGTGCTTTTCCTCTGCACTAAATTAAACCTTGAAAAATGCTTTGCACAAGAAAAGTACAGCAGCCTTATCATAAATCATGGTAAAATCCCTCACTGATAGGATGTAACTTTGGTACAGCTCTCACTTACTTGCAAACTCGACTATCACAGCGGTTTAAATTTTTTTATAACTTAAATACATCTTAAAAAAATACTTGCTTCATATCCTTTTCAGATAGAATGCATGAGTCATTAAACATAGGTCTCCCACTCTGCAGAGCAGTGCTTAAAACAATACACTTTTGAATGTGTTTTTCTAGTTTGCTTAGGACATCATTTTCTGACATGTCTAAATAAAAAGGCATAACTAAAAGTGGTGAAGGTGATACAAAAGAATGAAGCAACCTGTTTCCCCAAACTGTTCTGCAGCTACTCCACCTCCCTCCCCACCACAGCAGTGTGTTTGTATGTAGGAGATCTCTTGGCATGTTGCCTTGTTCCTTGACAAAATCAATGTGCAAATCCCAGCTATAACTTTGTTTTGTTATGAATCCACCATTTTGGCTAAAGAAAAAAGAAATTGGGAACTGCAAAATATAAGAAGCAGCATTGATGGCAGCAGGAAATTCTTCAGGAACAGCAAAGCTCAGGATGCACCTGTAGAAGCTCCAGGCTCACCAAGAGATGGGGAAGGAGCAGATGGGATGACACTGAAGAGAGCCAGCAGGGGAAACAAGCACAGAAATAGGAGGAAGATGCTTGGTCCAAAGAGGGAGAATGTTTTGGACCCTTTGAGATCTTTGTTTACAATAAACAAAGAAAAAAAATCAGTAATTGGTGTCTGTTACCCTGTCTCCCAGAGAGCAGCACCGTCAGTGCTGTCATGGCTCCAGCTGGCGACACGCGAGCTCGCACAGCCAACGCGCAGAGAAGCCGGTGCTGCTCAGACAGACAAGGCTGTGCATGTCTGCGTGGAGAATGATCAAGCTGCTCCCAAACAGCCCTTCCCTGCACAGGAGCTTTAAATGCACATCCAGTCATATTGTTATTAATTTGTAAGGCAGTCAAAATTGCAGTACAATTTGAAACATCTGAGCTAAAGGACAGATGTCACCACTTCTGAGACTGCTTAGGGTATGTCTGTGTTCTTGTCAGTGCATCTCACTAGTAACTTGATTCTGCTGAAATAATATGACTTCATAAATCACATCCTAGAAAGAAACAATTTAAAATCTGTCATTCTAGTGCCATTTCAGCAGAGCACAATACCAATAGAAAAAGCAGGGAATTAATTCAGGAATCTTAAGCTCTGTTACTGGCCTTGAAAAGTTCTTATCTCTTATGCTGTCTCCATAGCCTGGTGTGAAACAATGTCATATAAAAGATTTGAGGCAGTTTTCTACGGGGTGTCTGGTAGAAGTTTCCTCATGAGGAGAGTTCTTAGAGAAATTAACATATATATAAAATCAAAAAAGCTTTTCAAAACATCCCTGAACCATTAATTAAAGAAGAAATTCACAGGTAAACAGGCAAACAGAAATAACAATTCATATGAAGACAAACATACCTTACCTATCCAGGCAATCAGAAAGATTTTGTAAGTTAATTTACTGATCAGAAAAATTTAGCACTTACTGATAAAAGATATCTCATAAATGCTAAAACAGTGTTTGAAGAGAGGAAAAGATACTTTGCTTCCTTTCTTCCGGTTGTGATCTCCCATGTGAAAGGGCATTTGGAAGGACACAAATAGGGTGAGGCAGAGATTGTATTCTAGGACTCAAGGATTCAGAGTTCACAACTTCTGCTTTACCAAATCCCAAATAGAAATAATTTTTGGGGAGAAAAAACTAATTTATCCTGACACAGCCATGCTGTAACTCTTTACAGCTTCCCTTAGTATCATCAACTTCTTCCAAAAATACTAATCTAAGAGGAAGAATTTCTTTAAAATCTTTACAAAATCATGTGAATGGGCCTCAGAACCTTGTTGTAAAGGTCTGAACACCACAGCTTTCCATGAGACACTACTGTATGCCATAGCAACAAATCTCCCAAAAGAATATCAGGAAGTTATCCAGAAAGGATAATTTCTTCTACTATCTAGAGGGCATGGTCAAGGAGATGAAGCTATACTCTTTTTCAGGGATGCACAGTGAAAAGACAAAGGACAGTGGTCAAAAAGTTAAGCAAGGGAAATTCTGATTAAACATTTAAAAAAATCTCCATGGGAGTGGCTTCCCAAAGAGATTCTCAACTCTTCATCCACAGAGTTTTTCAAAACTCTACTGAAGAACACCCTGAGTGGCCAAATCTAACCTTATACTTAGCCATGATTTGAGCAATTGCTGGGGCAAGATAACCTGCAGACAGTGACATTTCCAGTTTTCCAAGAATGTCAGTGACTAAATGTCTTCTTTCTGGAAGGGCCTGTCACACACACACTGTCCTCTTTTTTATTTCAGAACACTAATGCATAACTGGAAAGACAGCTCTATTTTTATAACATCCTCAGCCACCTATAGAATTTTAGCAGTCATACTGGATGCATTTATTTTAAAACCTGATGGCTAACATGTTTTATCAAGAACAGTTAAAATTCTAATTTAGGCAGCACAAATAGTCTTCCACAGCATGTTGCATTCACAGTCAACCTTAAGCTACCTGGAGGTTTCTCGTATATGTAATTGACTTCAGCTACTGTCTTCAAGGAAACATTAGCTAGTTTTCCATCTGTCTTCAATTTCCTAAATCCCAGTATCTTTGCGGCCTGTCGGATAAAGTTCTTTAGTTCCACTGGTTAGTCATTAGAAAACATTCTGCAAATCATTATCACAAAATAATAGCTTTAGAGACTCATAAGTTGAGTCAGCTCTCAAAGACAAGAGTAGCTTTGCAGTGATGTAAGTCAGTTTGTCCTTACAACTCTCAGATGCATCTCATCTGGACACAGGGACTTGTATTCAACAAATGTGCTGAAATGGTCCATAACTCAGTCTTTACTATGGGTAGTCGTTTTCTGCCCAAAACTCCTGTGTGAGTGTCATAGGCACAAAGACCCTGTGAGACAATAGAACAGACCTTGCCAGTGAAGAGGATGTTAAGTTTTTGAGTCACCTCTGCTTTATCAGTGTTCTTTGAGACTGGGTCACCTACCCTGTTCAGCAGTGGCTCCATCTTTTTCTTGGTGTTTGTTCAGCTTTGCACATGTCTGTGGAAGCCATTCCTGGTGCTCTGCCACACCTCACCGATTTTAACTTTGATTTAGGTTTGGCTTTCTTAATTCCTTCCCTGCAAGTCTGTCACACACTCAGGGCCGGCTGGGACTCCCCCGGTTCTGTAGTTCCTGATTTTAGAGACATCCAGGAGTTGCTACATCCAGAATGGACCCTTAGAGACACATACATCCCCTTGCTCCCAAGTCATGCCACCTGCTCACTGGCTCACACAGTCACTCCCACATCCACACTCACTGCAGCCACCAGCACCAGGGACATGAGCCCACTGCTGTATTCACACCCCCGAACACAGCTGTGCACACAGACTGGAAAACCATCACCAGGGAAGAGCTGGGAAGGAGCTGGAGGAGTCAGGACAGACTTCCCTGATCAGGCACAGAGCACAGCCAAGCAAACTGACCAGCCAACTATTCATATGTAGTTGCCCCTTTTAGTCCCTTACCTGTCTATTTTATCACTCTTGTTCCTCACAATCTACCTAAATCCCTCTCTTGTCCTACCTTTGCTTCCCCTCCTAAATGTTTTATTATAAGTCTTCTGTGATCATGGTCTGCTTTTCTCCTGCATCCCACAATACATCCCAGGCAGGATATTACTTGGTTTCCCCACCCTGCCATTGCCTCTCCAAGCTCCCTTTTGAGCATGCAGATAAGCTTTGCCATGTAATTTAACAGTCTGGGCAATGCTTCTACATTCCTCCCAGATAGTCCTTTCCTGCTTCTGCTCTTCTCTTATTCTTCCTTCCAGCATTTGATCTTGGTCAGGAATTCCGGATTTGGCCAAGCTGGATTCCTGCCACAGCTTTGACTTCCTGCCCTTTGGAGTAGGCTACTCTTATGCTTTGAGACTGTCCTTGAATCAACTCGCTCTCTTGGCCTCCTTTGATATTCAGTGGCTCCTGAACATCACATCCTGGGTCACACCCACCAGGTCTCTGGAGAAACCAGTCATTCAGTGACAAATATTTCTGTCACACCAAATTGTGCATTTACAGTTCTGTATCTGTTGCCCTCCATAAAGCCATTTTTCAACATTCTCTAAGCAGTAATTTTTGACCAATAGTCTGTTTTGATCATAAAATTTCCCACCCTGCTGATTGACATTTAGAAATGTCAATTTAGACTCCATGAGTTTTGAGAAAACTACTACTAGATCAGTTCATTCCCAGTAAAACACAGGGGAGCACCACTCCTCTGTGGTACCAGGTCACTGAAAATCAACCCAGGCACTGCTGGTGCCCAGCACCAGAGCAGTGCACTGATCTGCCCTGAGAGGTTGGTTTTGCATATGCAAACTGCAAAAGTGGGGCTGAGGCAGAGAGCTGCAGAGGATGGCAAAAGAAGCTGTGAGCATGGAGGGGGGATCTTCATGAGCAACCCAAGCAGGTCCACTAGGCACTGTCTAAACTTCTTCCCGTTTGCAGATCTGGCAGGTGATTGACAGATGGACCAGATCATCCAGTGACTCACACAAGAATGAAATAGCTTTGTGCTGGTGGCCTTATGTCACCTCCCACTCTGCCCTTCAGCAGTACACAAGTATTGTATTTGAGAAACAGGAGGGAAAAGGGATGGGGGAAGAAGGTTGGCATGAGCTTATGCAAGTACAGGAGGGTTTTGTCTTGAATCAAGAGTTCTCATTTTAGATGTTGCTTTGTCATGTGCTGTTGTGCTGGCTCTTTGTGGTTCTACAGTTCAAAATCAGTGCATCAGCCTTGGGGTGCAGTTCAGCATTAAGGTGTTTATGCATCTACTTTTCCACATTATTTACACAGAAAGCAGAAGCACTATCATATTTGTTAGATTTTATCTGTATTGTTATTTTTTTCTTTCCGTATACCCTCAACTTCCTGCTCAAGCCATGAGAAGCAATCATGTCCTGTATAGCTAGGCATGCATGTAGGGTAGTAAAAAGGTCACCAACAAAAGCTACAAGGCACAGTGGTGACATTTGGTCCTCCCACACTCTCCTTGTGTGAGAACGCATAGGAAAAAAAATAGTTGGTTCCTGCTGAGAGAGCAGAGTCCATTATTAAGAGGACACAGGGGCTGAGCTCGGCAGCATGGGCTGATCCAGCACTCTCGTTTCCCCACTGAAGCCCCTTAACAGCATGTGAAATGAAACAAATCAACTTCCACATGGAAAAACAGGCTGCTTACAAGTGATACAGATGAAAGAGATGGAAAGCCCCAGCAGCCTGTAGTGGGCAAACTACAAATAATGACTCATCAATTTCTAGGATGAATTCCTGTGCCCTGGGTCCAGCAGCTTGAGCCTGTTGCTCTGTGGTCATAGAATCACAGAATCACTTAGGCTGGAAAGGCTTCTAAGATCACTGAGTCCAAAAATTAACTTAACAGGTCAGGTGGGTCAGCTCTTGCCTGCAGTACGCCTTGGAGGACTTGTGCATGAAGCAGCCTGGATGACTTCCCAGTTCCAAACCCAGGGGGCTTAACCCTGAAACGTACCCTCAGCATGGAGCAATGTGTGTGCATCCACAACTAGATGCAGCAATAACGGTGAGGAGAGCTGGTGTTCTCCTGCCCAAGTGGCAGCGTGTACAGCAGCAGGTAATGGCAGTGATCTGCCCCATACCGCTCCTTCTCCCTTGAGAAGGGTCATACTCATCATGATGACTTTACTTGCAGCAAAAATAAGAGTAAAGTGGCCATATTGAGAACACTCAGAGTCACATTTGTTGGTAACATAGGTATATGGACTTGGGAAAATAGCTTCATACCACTTTCTATCCAAATTCTTAAATATAAGGATGCCTAGGATCTGATAGTGTTTCTGTGTGCACTGAAAAGTCCTGGGTGCTTAAACACAAGTGCATTAGCAAGTCCACAAGTGTCCACTCAGAGGCAGATAGCAATTAAGAAATTACTGATTTTCCCAACAAATTAGCTCAGGAGTATCCCCTCATAAAAATCCAGTAGCAGTGGGACAATGTGCATGCCCACACACACACAGAAAGCATTTCTAGTTTTGAGGACTGATGCACCACTAGTTTCTCTACAATTTTTCAGGATACTTATAGGAAGAGTTCAGGAGTGAAATCTTAGAAATTTGAAAAGCTGCAAATGTCTAAAATAAAAAAGGGGAAATACAGCTACGTGCCTTTAAACTCAACGGTCAGTGTTACATCTACATTACTGATTGCTTCAGTGAACTACTTAGACATAGGTCCAGTACAAATTAAATCACCTTTTGAAGGAGACAGGAGTTCAGTGTAGTAGCCAAAATTATAAGATAAATGCAGCAAACCCTCAGATTTAGTTGCTTAGAGGAAGCAAAGTCTATCTCTACACTTGTTACACAATTAGATGCAGGGCAGTTTTGTGCTAGCAGAGCTTGCACTTTGTATACAAACCACACAGGAAACACAGAAAGGTTATGAACTTTCTTTCAAACATCTTTCTGCAGCAAGGCACGGAGAGAAAAGGAGGCAATATTCTTTCAAAGATTTGAGAAAATGCTGAAGAGATTAAAAAAAATTTAAAAGTATTGTGGAATATTGTAGTATCAGGTTAGCTGGCAAAGGTCTGACAGCCAATTACCTCATCCATCAGATAGATTTACGATGCACCTGCAGCGAGTGGTGTCAGTTATTTAGCATAGCACAGTACTTTGGGTTACTGCTGTTTGCAGCCTTGCAAGTGGAAGATAATTTCCCTTGAGCCTGGTTTACAAAAGAAAGGAGGCCTAGGCAATCACTTGGTTTGCTTGTCTGTTCCTCTATCTGTCACCCCTTTTCCTCTGAAATTCTTGTGAGCTAATTAGCCAATTCCAACCAGAATCTTGTGACCTGGGCTGCAGATGTCTTGGTTTTTGTTATTTTCGTGAATGGAAGCCGCACTATCCTGTTCTGAAGGGATTAACCCTCCCTGACATGTGATACTTACACTTGAACATATAATGAAACATTTTGTCATCAGAAGTAATCTTAAAGAATTTACAGGAGAAACAAGTGTAATTAACATAATTGTGAAGTAACAAAAAGTGATCAAGACAATACAACATTGCTGAAGGAGAAAACTGGGTATCATCAACCAGGTGAACAAAGATTTGGGGTTGGGAAGGGAATACTGATGCTCAGTCCATCTCCAGGCAGCTCACCTGGTAAACAGGAGTATAACATGTCCCATGTTCTCAACAGCAGATGCTGCTTTGCAGCAGACACAGATTGGGTATTTGTTATGTGCTTTATGTGGCCACCGGTGCAGATTCAGAGTTAAGGCACCATTGTCTGTCTGCCAGTCTCTTTGTCTGCCCGTAGCTCTAGGTGAGGTGCAGTGGGGGCTGCCACCAGGAAAATAGAGAGAAACTCACAGGTTAAATAACTGCTATATGCTGCAGGGCATGCGCTGGGCCCAGAGCACAGCTCACCAGGAAAATTTACATTCTTGCAGTTGCCTGCAGAGGAGGTGAAAGAAAGAAGAGCTGAGCTGGATGCCCAGACACTGAGTTACAATGACTTTTCTTTGCAGGAGTTGGTGTGTGTGATTAGACAGCACACATTTCTTCACAGCTGTCACTGCGTGCTAGCTGGTTTCCTTGTCCCAGCCCATTTATCACTTTATCTTCAGTGTTCATCTCAAACCTTCTCTAAATGTTTTGACAGCTTTTGCCCTGTGAAATTGAGAAGCAGTGAAAACACTACAGTCACTGCTATTCCAACAAAATCCAGGAAAATGTAAGTTCTTTAATTATTATAGCAGTTTCTGCTCTTTTCAGATCAAGTTCTCTCATTTGTAAGTTCTGCTGAGAAGTGACGTCCAGTAGTTACAGGTGTCCACAGTAGTGGGAGTGTTTAGTGGCACTGTGAATATTGTGGTTGTTTTGGAAAGATTCAGTCACACCTGCTGCATACCACCTTTTTGTGTCTGGGCAGACACAATAAAGACGCTCTCACATCTGCCAGGTTCAGCAGAAAGGAGGGGAATGACTTTTATTATTGACATATCTCACATTCTTATACACGTCCCAACTCCACAAGGGATTGGAGAGCATGTCACTTCCTTCTCAATCCCACTGGAGAAGAAAGATGCTCATCAAAGTTTTCTTATTACAAAAGGAATGAAAAACAGAAAATACCGTTAAGTAAACATTGACTATTATTTACATGTACTGTGTGAAAGAATCTGACTCCAAGGTTAAAAACAGAAGGTTTAGCAAAAACCAGGGCAACACCTTTTATCAGCATTTTCTACCATGAAGGATTCTTTTTCTCCTCAGCCATGTTTTGGGTGCCAGAACTATGTACATTTGACAGTAAAAAAGGAAAAAGATATCCAAAATTTTGAGTGATCAGGCCTTGGGAATAGCTGGAGGATGATTTTTTATCCGTAGTTGCCTCAAAAATATCCTCCACAGAACTTGCAGGTAGAAGTGGGAGCTTGCTGCTTTTCTCTTACAATACTTGTATGCTGTTGGATAAATTGTGCTGAACACAGGACCATTTTTAGCAAGTACTGCAATACATGGAGTCAAGGCAGAGGCTGGTGTTATAAATGCATATTATAGTATTGGCTTTTCGCAAATAATTACGTAAATGTTGTATAATGTTAAAGTAGCTTTGCTATAAAGATACAGGGTTTTTCTTTTTGTAACAATAACTAATGCCTTTATTTCTGTAGTAAAATAGCTGCTGTAGTTATGCTTGTGGTAACTGAACTGTCTGCTTGGTTGGATAACATCCAGTGAACGTAAGATAAAGACCCCTGCTGCTGACCTGCAGCTATCAGCAAAAACCGTCTGTGAACATCACGGACCAAGGCCCAAGCTGGAGGTGATAATAAAAACTGACCAAAACCACAGCCAAGAAATGTGCAGGCTCTAAATAGGTGGACCCCAGGAGGGGCCATGCTAAACACTTCCTAGAAAATGTAAACTAGTTTGAGGGAAAGGTTTGAATATGTATAATTGTTCATGAATATGCATTAACAGTAAAAGTATGTAAAGGGTGTCTCTAAAATAGCAGGTGTGCTCTTGGCTTGAAGCCAAGGGTATCCAGCGCTGTAACTTTTGCTTTATTGTTCCTGTCCCTTATTGTCCTTTTATTAAACTTTTAAATTCTCATAGGAGAGTGAACCTCATTTTTCACACTGGCAATTAGGTTCCTGAAGTATTTCTGTCTTCCAGTCATTTACACCAGTTTCTAATCACCCCGCCTGAAGATTTAGTGTAAAGGATTTCAAAAAAGTACACACACCTTGAAAAGATTTGTTTAGATTTGATATCTTGGAAATTCACACAGGTCAGAGGATTCCGGAAGTTGGCTATTAGTTTGTGAGATACGGTGCTTTCAAAAACTGTGGTTTTCCTTATAGAATGCAAAAATAAGCACTAGTATAACAGTTCAAGAGGAATAGAGATCCATGAGACAGTAACTGCAATCATGGGGGAAATCCTGAATTTGGATTTCAGTAGGGTCCTGTTTACAGTACTGAATTCCTGTGGAATAAAGTCATCCAGCTTAAGGTCATTGGCATTGGGAAAACTGCTTAGGAAAAAAGTGAAATCCAGCTCACTCCACAGACCTAAGGAAATACAAGGCCCTTGCACTGCTTTTCACCTCCCTTCAGCCTTCCTCATTTCACTTTATCTTCTGTTCTTCCCTCCCGTCCCATTCAGGGAATACTGTTTCATCTCTTCTTTGCTGAAGCACTGTTACGTGGTTATGCAACACTGTTATTATCTTAATCATGCCTCTCGTGGAAATACACTAGAGCCAGACAGTTTGCAAGGAGTGAATTCATTCTTACATTCATGCTGGGAAAGAATCTACCCCCTTCTGAAACACTGGGAGCTTTTACTGTTTTTTAGTGCTGCCTGCTCAACACTGCTTGTCCTATTTATTCACCCTGATTAGGCTGCCAAGGCTTGCTGAAAGGAACCTTGACATTTACTCGTCTTTGACACTCCTTATGTAGTTCGAGGTGTTACAAAATCAGCAGGAAGGACACCTTCCAGAGCCTCTGAGTCTGCATTCACCTTATTTACTTACTCATTCTCGGTGAATCAATGTCATATCTGAAGAGAAGAAAAAGTTTACACAAATCAGGCTACTGAAACATAGCATTTTTAAAGTTTTAAACCTTTAAATTAACTATTCCCCTGTTGCACTCTAAAAGTGACTCTTACACTTACTTACTGAAGCCATGTATCTTCAATACCCAGAGCAAGCAGAGATTGCAGTGTTACTGCATAAACTGCTTAGGATAACTAGCTGGTTTTCCCAACATGGTAGTTTCTCAGTTAATGAAACTAAAATCACAAGTAGAAAACACATGCATTAAAAAAACCAAAACCAAACAAAAAACATTAAATTAAGGAATTTCTTTTTCACTTGGATATAATAAAATATCATACCATTCATCCGTGAATACCTTGCTTTCACATTCACAGGATAGTGAAAATAAAGAGCAATCAACAGAGCCTGTCAAGGCAATACTTATGTGCTTACTGAAAGGAATATGGGGGAAAACCTCCTTTATGAGCTAATTCTTGCAGAACTGCCTCCTACAGATCTTCCTGCACTTTGAGCACTATCAGCAGTGGGGACCACAGGGGCCACAAGCAGCGTCATAGAGAGAACACTGTTGTCTCTCTTATGAAGAGATGGTACTTTTATAACTGCCTGACCAGTTTGCATCTGGCAGCCTGATATGTCACTTTAAGACTGAGGTTTCAGTTCTTCGAAGTTCACATGATTTCTGGGAAAATGCTTAGCATACTACCTGCCAGTGCAGGCTTTGGTTAGAGCACAGCATTTCTCAGGTCTTTCAGAACTGCTTAGGCCTGGCTGAGATGTGCCACAAATGTCCTTTCTCACAGTCATTCTGTTAAAGACAGATGCTTGGTAAGCAATAATTAAAAATCTATGAATAATTTATAGTTAACATTCAGGCATTGCATAGCTTCTTTTGTTAAGATTTTGAGATTTGAGTCTTATTCAGTGTTGACTTTTTGACTGAGGAAGTAGAATTGCCCTCTTTGGAGAGTACAGTAAGGAACTAACTTCCCTCTTGTAGTGAACACTTAATCCTTCCTTAGATGACTTCACACGTCCTCGAACACGCATAATTTACACACTAGTCTTAGAAATTCATATGACAACTAATCCAAGCCTATGGGCAAGGGAGAGGAGTAAAATAACCCATTGTGTGTTGATAAACTATATTTTTATGAGTACTACAAAGTTGATTCTGCAAAGTTGCCTTCCCACCTTAGGTAAAGTCAGACTCAACGCCTGTCTTTTACAAACAAATTAATTTAGAGTAAACAGACTGAGGTGGTTTGAATTCATCTTTTACTCACACGTTAGACAGAGCATGTCGCTGCAGTTATTTGAACAAGGATTCGGGGAGCTTTACGAATTATTTTGTGGGGTTCATTTGTGTTACCGCCGATAACTTCCCGAAGCTCGATTTCGGGAGGTCATGGCAAAGTTAGGCACAGAGGGCAAAGAGCATCCAGGCTCTCACCTTCCCGCCCCAAGCCCGAAAAGCCCTCGTTTGGCTCTAAAACCGGCGGAACGGACGGAGCCGGCGGGGCGGGGGCGGTAGGAAGCGGCCCCGCGGTCCGGACCCTGTCCCGCCGCATCCCCGGCGGCCGCGGTCAGCCCAGCGCTCCTCGATCAGCCCAGGGATCCCTGTGAGCCCCTCGCTCCCCGGAGAGCCCCTCTCTCCCGGACAGCCCCTCGCTCCCCGGAGAGCCCCTCTCTCCCCGGAGAGCCCCTCTCTCCGCGGACAGCCCCTCGCTCCCCGGAGAGCCCCTCTCTCC